>CAEFZX010015210.1:72917-112304 GCA_903066825.1 Alfaro cultratus
TAGATAGATAGATAGATAGATAGATAGATAGATAGATAGATAGATAGATAGATAGATAGATAGATAGATAGATAGATGCCAACAGAGAAGAATGCTACCTTAACTAAACGATTTTTGGCCTCTTTTACATGAGCACAGACTTAGCCTTTGTAGACAGCAAAGCACCGGAGCAAAAATGAAGTAAAAAGGGCCGATTTCTGCAGGGAGAAGAGACTGGCGATGACAGACAAATCTCGGATTCCCTTCATGCATCACTTGCTCCTGTACATGTGAAAGTGATTGACAGCCTGCTGCCCATGAAGGCTGCCCCTCTCTGTGGGTTGTGAGAATAGTTCTGCTCCATCAGGGAAAAGCCACGGCACAAGCACAACATTGTAAAACCTTTGGGTTTTCAATGTTTGCGTGTGTGTATGTTTGTGTATGCTATAAAAACATTTAATGTGGATGTAGGAGGCAGAGTAAACATAACATACTAACACAGCTTCAGACATCCATGAAGCTAAAATCACTTTCTGTCATCTGTCCAGACACAAAGATACAAGAGACCTAAACCAGACAAGACTTTTAAAGAAAAAGACAAAACACTAGGAAATAAAGAAAACTTTTTGAGTGGGGAATCATTGCAAGACTTGTCACAGTTTAGATGTGCATTTTCTTTGCTGTTTAAAGCTAGTTGACTCATTGAACCGGCCATAAGGGGGCGCATTTTGCACCTCTGAATGTTTGTAACTTAGCATGGATTTTGCGAGCGCTACCTTTCTCTCAGTTAGTTAATACAAAATTGTGTCATATTAGCTTTCAATATTTTGTATATAAAAAATTTGAAAATATAAACCAATTGTTATCCAAATTATATAATTCTTGCAAAGATGTTAATATTACTCTAACTTTTTTTTTGTTGCAGTTTTAAATATTTACAGCAACAAACTGCTCTAGACCAACACAAATCAGAGTAAAACTATAAGGTGAATGGAAAATGAGGCATGTATTTTCAACATTCTTTACTATGAAATTGATTTTATCTATATAAAAAATATTTTTTAATATAAATATAAATTGAAGAATATGACATGCATTTGTCTTCAGATATGATACCGTAGGTTAAAGTCCACTGGTGTCACTTCCTTTCAGAAGTAACTTGAAAAGTAAATAGAGTTGCTCTGTGTTTAATTTAATATCTTCTAAGATTATATTAAACACACCTAGCAGAGGTTAAATTAAACATACTTGCTGTGTGAAGGCATCAGAATGAACCATGATGTAGCCCAGAGGCTTATGGGAGCTCAGGAGGTGTTGCAGATATCTGCACTTCAGGTGGGAAAACACCTCTCTGCAGATGTGACCTTTATGGAATTAAGACATAAAAAGAATAAAGATATTTTCAAAGAAATGCATTAAAAGCCCACAGAGTCACAAGTTTATCACGTCCAATATGCATGGGCTAGCTCTACACATCACCTTAAACATACTTCAGACAATAAATATTATAGCAGCCGCATCTTACTGTTAGGAAACAACAAGTTGTATATATATTTTTTCTTCAGCACAGATTGGGAATGTTGGCCAGATCTGGTGGGAAACAAATCTAGACTTACTTTCACTTAAAAATCTGTGGCAAGATTTAAACATTGCTGTTGTCCAGTCAGGGTGAACTTCAGCTATTTTACAAAATGAAATCAAAGAAGATCCATTTGTCAGGTCTTACTCTTTCATACAAGAAAACCCAACACTATCACATCACATCAGAGGAGAACAAAGAAGTTTACTGTAGTATTGTTAGTACACAGTTCCAGTTAAAGGTAATGGCATTGAAAATTAATAATGCTGCATTGATTTTGTTGGAGTTGAATAAAATAGCCTTAGAGAAGAAATCATTCCTAAAACCTATGATTTTTCTTCAAATGTTCTGTAGCATTTGCCCTTGGCCAGCTGAGACGTGCAGGGTCAGAACTCTTTTTGGAAACATCTTTGGCCGCAACAAAATTTGCACCATTTTCCAGGGATAAAAGAGCACCTTTTTGTTTTCCATGTTTATCATTCCTTAAATGACTCTTCTGCTGTGGAGCATTTCCTTTTTAGCTAAAACAGTATGGGAAACATAACAGCTACATTTACTAAAATATAGAAAAGAAATGTCTGGAAAAATTTGCTGGATTTAAGGGTGATTCAGAACAAAGGAATGAAAAGAAACCAATCCACAAAGAAAACAAAGTGAGGAAACATCAAAGTGAAACATTTGTTATGTAAGACATGGTAAGGACGTTTCATGTTAGATTTATGATGAAACTTTTTCTTTTTCCAAACAACAGAGCAAACCAGATAAAGAAACAATGTGACATTTGAAATCCTTTTTCTTTTTTTGTGGTGGGCTGATGCTACAACAATTGGGCTTACAGGTTTGCATTTTTCTGAAATGTTTCTAATCCACAGAGTTTCGTAATGCATAGAAGGTAAGATATTCACACGCCTCCACTAAAACTAGCAAGCTAAATGTCTGTCATCATGTTACATCTGAACTACAGGCTTTTGGTTTTATTCTGAATGATTTTTTGACCACTCTTGAAACTAGCATACTCCAGAAATTTTCCATCGGACTGAGGTCCATAAGATGTTAACGTGTTAATGTTATATGTAAATATCCTGTGTCCAAATCCATGATACTGCCACCACCGCTTGCCAGATTCCATACTGTTCTGAGGTTTAAAGGCTCTCCTCGTTTTCTCCAAACAGTTTTTGTTTCTTCTCCATCTTTGTTTCATCAGATCATTAAACATTTTTCCAAACAGCATTTGTTTTATTCATGCACTTAGCAGCAAAACTTAGTTCAGCTTGAAGATCCCAATTTCAGAGCAAACACTCTCTTCCTGGTCACAATTCTAATGCTGAAATGGCTCTCTGAACAGAGGCAGAGGTGTCACAGCAGCCTCCAGGCTTGTTGTTTAATGAGGCCAAAAAAAGCATATAACTGAGGCGCAGCTTATTAAATGACATTTACTTAAATATTAGGGGTGGCATTTCTTCTGAACATACCAGAGAACTTCTCCAACAAGATGGAAATGAAACCTTTCTGCAAAATAAGTTGGGTCTAATATTTCTCACCATTAAAATAATACATTTTGACAGCAGTTTTTATGGCTAAGGCCCAACCAGTTATTAGGTTACACCAGGCTGGTCTAATCTAATTTAGTTTTTACTCTTAATGACCTGAGTTTAAAGCTGCATTTTATACTTGTAGGCTATCTTCTTTTATTTACACATTTGGTTGATTATGGAAAATATTTAAATAAGGCAAAAAGCAATAAAGACAGAAAACCCAAAGGGGAAAATACTTTTTCACAGCAATACATAAACTTCAAATCAGAAGCGTAGCTAGTTTGATTGAAAAAACAGAGAAAAAAGTCAGCAGCCGTGTGTTAAATTGCTAACCTGATGTTGACATCTGCAACAAATAACTAATTAAAACACTAATGTTTTGTTGCTCGTTCTAATACAGTTACACATACATGGTAATGATTACAGGGATTGCATGCGGTTGTAGCGCTGATGCTTCTAAATAGTTCTAAGGAGCAGATAATGAGCTGTGATAAGTGGTGTTGATAATTGTATATGAGGGATAAAGCATCTTTATTGCTTTAAACTGTCAGTTCTCTTGGGATTATCCAAAGCGCTTGTTTATCTGAATTTAATCTAAATTATGTAACTCATACAAATTTGTGATTTGGATGATTGTAGATAAAAGTCTAAAGCATTTAAAGGGGTTTATAAAATCAATCAACACACTGCGAGGTTCTCAATCTTCAGCAATTAATCTGATATTTTTGGGGTTTGCTCACTTTAAACTCTCACAGAAACAATTTGTTCAGTAATTTCCCACCCCAAAATCCAAAGACTGTTAGTTTTTCTCTAAAGTTTATCTCTGAAAAGTATACTGTGAGGTATTAAAAAACTGTTATTTTCTCTTTTCAATCCACCTCCTCATCCCTAGATCCACTTGGTTTGAACAAACACATTAAAGGAAAGTTATTTATGCAGGTTATTACAAAAGTTGAACAAGCGATGAAACAAACAAAACACACTAGACCATCGCACCAAGGACAAATAGCATGTTTGTCACATATTCAGCCAGACAATATGATTACTTTTGGTGAAAAGGAAATTATAATAAAGGAGAAATAGGGCTGCAGAAAGCTTGTTTTCGGTTGTAGGAAACAAGAGTTTGAAGATGTATGAAGTAGCTCCAGTGGTGTGTATAATTCAGAGTGTGGATAGTGCTCAGTTGGTCTGTGTGTAGACCAGAATACCATGAAGCAACATAACACCACATTAGATTAAGTCAACATTTACAAGTATTAATGCAGACGACGAGACAGCAGCCAAACATGTCAGCGCTGCCCGTGAGTGATCATTCTGATGCTTTCCTATCTCAAGCTGTGACAGCAGTTGTACCAGGCTGGACATGAAAATGATTATTTATCACCTTCAGCCATGTAAATGTTCACCAGGTTTACATCAGCTTGATTGTTCTTTTACGAGCTGAACATACAGGGAAGCGTTTCTGGTCAGCTGCTCCTATTTCTCTCCTGCACTTTCACACATTTTGGAGTTTAAGATGCAGACTGTTCTCTGCGTCGATCCCGGAACTGGATTCACAGAGCAGATTGCACTAAAACACATGCTGATGCAGATATATCAGACATGTCTAATGGAGGAGATTTGGATCTAGATTTGAATCAGCCCACAACTCTCTTCTCTTACAAACATGTCAGTTGCTCATGAGAGAGAACGATGTCTGACTTTTTGTTTTATTTTATTAAACGAGACCTCCACATTTTAACCTTACAAGTTATTATACATTACGAACAACATGCAGGAGGAATTACAGTCAAATGAAGTGAAGTAATGCTGATGATTGTTATGTATACTTCCTACAAATATACCTGATCAACTTCTAGCTACACCTCTATTAAAATTTATCTTTATAGAGATTTTCCTAATTTGTTTTGTTGTCACACCTAAATGTACCTTAATTCTTCCTAAAGCTGGTTATAAATGGCATCAATGGACAGCATGGAAAAGTGTTGCTGTGATGATGTGCTGAAGGGGAATGTTGGAAAGGGTAGGAAGAGTTGCTTAAAGAGACAAAGGCCAATTTCAAACCGTCAAACTATGAAGTCAAATTTCTTTTAAGTTATTTACATTTTCATAGTAGCTGAAGGTAACATAGATACTTGATTGTGGTTTAAAATACATAATATCCCCCTTTAACATCACTATAAAAGCACTTAAAAGTCTCACAATCAGAAACACACACACACCATATTCACACTAAGTTAATCTATGACCTCTGAGAGAACCTATAAACCTGTCCAGACCTCTGGTGAAACATTTGTTTTAGATAAATGCTGGTCTTTTCTGAGGAGAGGACCAAGAAAAGACAGAAAAGTGAGTTAATAAGTAACTTTTTTTACACAGCTTTACACACAAACATTTACACATTTTGTACTGTTTAACCCAATTACTTTCATCTTATAGACACCCATCATGCTTCCCAACAAGGAGCATTGAAGTGCTAGTAAAAGCGCTTTTGAAGAAGCACAGTGGTGCTCATAACATGCTGCAAAGGTCATTAAAACAGAATAAAGACCTCTTTACTACATCTCAATAATCAATTAATTGGTATTGTGGAAATCTAATCTACAAGTGCTGACCTTATTTTTGCATGTCTCCTCTGGTGATTTAACAAGCTCCAAATCTTTGAGGTTGGAAGGCCTCCATTGCCATCCCCTAATCATTACATACATTCAGTTTCACATGAACTGAGCAGAGATAACTTAATAAATCAATGTATGTAGAAAAAAGTAATTGCTCTACAGAGTTACTCTTTACAGGATTTTTATATATTTGCTTAATGTACATAAAACCTTTGAAATCTATTCAGTAGTTTAAAGTCATTTTTCAGTATGCCACTTAAAATAATAATGTAGAACCCACAAAATCTAACATTGGATTATTTCCAAAAGACCAAAAATTTTACTGGTTAATAGCAGAAGGAATAAATTCATAGCACAGACCTTTTTTTCGTTTATATAGACCTACGCAGTTTTTATGTAATCATTGGCTCACTTCTTTATACCCTCACCAATCAAAATCTTCTGGCTAATTTCCAATCGCTGGTTCTTTCCAATTAAGAACTCTAAAACAAGAAGATTTAAGTACAGCATTAAAGATATTTCTTATGCCTTCATGGCATGAGCAGACTTTAATGAATTATATTTCTACAGGAGGCAACTTCCCATTACGACATACAGCAGTCGCTGTAAAGCAAGTGAATTAGGTGGTCGTTAAAGTGCACATCAACCATTACTTTGGAACTGAAAACAGAGCCAAGAGTTAATTACAGTTTATTAATCACCTCCACCTCTTTATTCTAACATTTTTTTCTCATTTGAAGGAAAAGTCCTCTTTGGATGGCATGGAGGGGAAGCTGGGATAAAGACGAAAACAATCCAGACACGCTGAGGGATGACAGAAATCAATAGACAAACAGGGGATAGACATGAGGAGAGAACATAACAATAAGGGGGATTGATTTATTTGTAATGAGTGATGGAAATGGCTTGGTGGAGTGATTTGTACCAGTCACATCTGGGCTGATTGTGGGCTGTTTTGTCAGAGGCTGAATGGAGAATTGTGATGCTGACTGACAGCCCAGGTCGGCACGGGAGTTACAGATTTGCATTTTCATTACTTTCAAGATTGACTCTTTTTCTCTTGTGGGGTTTGACACAGACACACACACGCGCACACGCACACAAACAAGGTTTATGTTGTTCTCATCCAGTCTTGCAAAGGGCAGAAGCATTGTGGTCTTGGTGAAGTTAATATTAGATATCAAAACAGAATACAAAATATGGGTTTCTCTAAATGGAACATGCACAAAAGCTTCATAAAGTTCAACAAACTTGTAATTACTTTCACCATCAAGTTTTTTTTTTTTTTTTCACCAGCAAATAGCTCTCAGGTGAATGCAATTATTGTCTGTTTGTAGGATGATGGCAGAAAACCAAAGTGAAACAATGGCTGAAGGATCAACAGTCCTATTCTGTGATGGCAGGGCAAAGGAGCAAGAGGACAAAAGAGTACGAGTTCTCCAAAATCCTCTACCCAGAGACAGAAGGAGCCGCATCCTGATTAAAAAAGAAACTCTTTCTCTGGCTCTCGCACAAAACCCACACTGGGCAGCCAGCAGCCTGTGCAGCCACATTCGGAGCTGGCAGCCATAGCTATGGAGCTACAGAAGTTAAAATTAGCCTCTGTGAAGTTACATATGAACACGAGACACAAGATTTTCTCCCCTCATCTCCTCATTCAACTCTCCAATTCCAACTTTCTCTCAGTAAATTGATGAAAGATTGAAAACTTGAAATTAAATCAATTATTTGCACATTAGCTATTAACATATTGCTGTAATAGTGTATTGATTTTCTTTTACAAGTCTAGTGTAATTAAATTGAATAGTGAATATGAGCAATTTTCTCATTGATGCAATCACAGTGCAAGGTCTAGGAGGAAAATGTTCTCCTCACATCCTGGTCCTCAGGCTCTTTAATGCATCTAAGGTGAAATTGCAACTCTGGCTTCAAGCTAAGCTTCATCACCCACCAGCTGTGCTTAACTCACACATAATTTCCTATCTGTAGGGAGTAAATTCCTGCAGCCAGGCTTCAAATTTACAGACTGACAGACACTCTTGTAAGAGTATTTTGAAGTTCCTTCCTTCAGAATGAGATTTTCAGACATCATATATAGGAAGTTATGCTTGAGTTTTGGACAGGTGTCAGCAAGTGGAATACAATGAAAGTTGATTCTGTCTCTGACTAGACTGCTTCACTTCTCTGTTGCACGGCTTCATCCTGTTTTTGGAGAGAAGTTTCTACTCAATATTCTACCTAAGAAAAACTCCCAAAGCACTCATGTCCTACTTGAAACAATTGTAAATTCACATCTCAGAGGCTGCACACAGACTTATAATCCACTTATAAGTTGTGTCATAAATATGCAAACACAAAAGCAACACTACAGTTAAAACAGATGTTGACACACACAACATAGAAATACACAAACCATTTTTTCCCTCAGTCTAAATGTTTTTCTGTTTTTTCCCAGCCAACAAGCATTCTCTTTGCAATAGACTCTGCCCTCCAGTATAACCAGTTTCCTACAGGCTTCGTTAAACTGGGGCAGAGTAGTTTCCATATCCACAATTCAATCCTCATTCTTCATGCTTATCACAAATGAGAAAAGACTAGTATTTCTGCTGGAGTACTTCTGTTGCCTTGGAGTAAGGCAACAACATATTTGGCATATTATGGACCTTTTTCACCCTTCTGTGGTGGAGTGACTAAGACTGCTGCCTTTAGGTTTGAAATTGGGAAAAAGTGGAAGGATTGATCCTGTCCTCTTTCCGCCACGCAGCAATAAAAAGAGAGACTGAGGCAAAAATCGATGGGAGGCTTATAAAGGTTGCTCTAGTGCTGTGAATATAATGTTACAACCACTCTGAGTTTAACAGAGTGAGGTTAAGGCAGAGCAAGAGGGGAGGAACTGGCAGCTTGATAACCAGGCAAGTTATCCTCCTTTTCAAAAAGTGCAACACAGATGTCTGTTGAAACTGTACTTTTTTTTTTATCCCCCATTCATGAGGTCAGATTGGGTGATTACTTGGAAGATGTGCCAGGAAACCACCAGAGCAGGGGAAAAGTTCACCATAAACGTTCTGAGCCATTCAGCCTCCAGCTGCAGCTGAGCTGTATTTCTAAAGCTCCACACTGCCGCTGCCACCACTCCGAGTGTCTAATTGTCTACATGGCTGAAGACAGCGTTCTAAATAGGACAAATGTGCGAGGGCTGAGAGGAAGCAGCGATGTGTCAAACCCTGGCACTGTCGGTGAGAGGTTGGAGAGCCAGAGTGATTAAAGCAATGAATCACTATTGAGGAGGTCTCAGCCCCGGGCGTCATCTAACTCGCAAAGACAACAATTTGGAGAGCCATCTGAGCAGCAACAGGAAAGCTCTACTAAAAAAAGGGGGGAAATAGACTGGAATGTGTGTGTATGAGGGAGATAAACTGAGATGCTGTGATGTAGACATAATGTTTCAGCATAGCCTCTGTGTTTGTAAGGAGCTGTACAGATGCGTCCAATTTCATCCCTGTTTCATGCTCATTGAAACTAGAGTTATAAATCTGGATGGTGAGCTTGTGCTGGGAGCTGGAACTGCTTTGTAACACAGTGAGTGAATGGCTGTAAGATTAAAGTTACATATTTTAAACTGAAGAGTGAAATCAAAAAAGGTTGGTCATAGATTTAAACTGACATGATAAGAACTCTTGAGTCTAAAGTTAATCCCCATTTTATTAATGAATATTTTTCATTCTGCTCTGACCACTTTCAGTCCAATTAAAGTTAATTGCATATGCCTTTTTCAAAGACAAACTTTAAATCTTTTAAATACGCAACTGAAATCTACAAATTTCCACTAAAAGTCTGGAAAATTATTGATGAAGATTGGAAGATTAACTAATGTTAATTAGATTGACTAATTTACCCACTACAAAAACACTTTCCATGTCAAATTTTAGCTCACTCTCTGTTGAGTTTCGATGAAATATGTCAACGTTGGTTTATGAAAATATTTTTTTTTCAGACAAGCATCATGCTGTCAGATGTAATCAGCTGTAGTGAAGGATATCCAGTTGTGTTCAAAACAGTAGCAGTGTATTTAAAAGGAGTGGGTAAAGCTCAAAATGCATATATTTTATTTTTATACTAGCTAATCCAATGGGAACATTGGACTTTTTAATCCAAAATCCTTGTTCAAAGGCACTTCATCTATTCCATAGAGCAACATCCAGTTCTTTGAGCAGTTTGATACTCAAACTAATCTATTATCACTGGTATGTGAAAGAGAGGACAGAAACTAAAGCATGGGAGACATGTCTGCAAACATGCTTTACAGTATACTATAACAAGAATTCATTATTTCTAAATCATTCAAGAATTACTCAAACATGCACAAAAGAATCAAAGCAATACTCTAGGTATGTTTTTGATGAAGGAATAACACTATAACATGACATAAAGCTAAAAAAAAGTTGATCTACATAATGCCGTCGCTCTAAAATTGAGAAATAATTTGCACTTCATTGCTTATTTATTGATAAGGAGGTAAAATAATAAGACACACAGATTGGGAGAATGTGAAGATGAAGGATGAGTGATTCATTTTAAGGTGAAACTGATGTCAGGAGTTTCTGTCAGTAGGACGATGATTAGCTGTGTGAGAGTGTGTCATTGGCTCCAGATAAAAGCTCAACCAATCCACCCTTTCCTGTCATTTCATGCCTCTGTTTACATTATTTATCTGGCTAATAAGGAGTCAGTTCCATTATTCAGCTAAATGAAATGCGACTCACAATGACTTCACACTCCCCTGCAACAGCAGAAACACAGAGAAAGACACTAGCAACTATTACTGAGATGCTACACAAAACCAAAACACAATATGACAATAATATGACTTTAAAATAAGAAAAATGTTTTGGAAATCTTATTGTATGGTGACTTAAATGTGCTCATTTAGCCAAAGAAAAAGCACAACGATTGCAAAACTGGGCTTTCTCTCTTGTCAGCTGCTGAAGTTTGATCTTGAAGAGAAAACGCTGTGCTGAGCAGCATGACATCTTGATCACAGGTCTGAGAACAGCAGGGTGTTTTTATTATTAGTTTAGATTTCAAGTCTGCATTTTTTTATTCCTTTTAATTTAATTGGTGCTAAGAAAGAATCTATGCAAGGATGAAGGTATTTTAATGAGGATTTGTAACTGTCCTATTAGTGAAAATTCATTATGTGTTAGTTACGCAGGTCATGAGAAAATGAAAGAAGAAAGTAAGATGCCATTTTTTTCTCTGTTAAATGTCAACCTGGAAGAGGTCCCACTAAGATTTTCAAAAGAAAAGCTACTCATTTGATCTGACAGTGCTAATCATTACACAGCTATATGAGAAAAGATGAAAATTTGATGGTGCCTGCCCAGCAAGGTGATAAATGTTTCATTGCTGGGTTAGGTCCAACATAAGAAGCTTTTGGCTTTGAAGTGCTTGGGAAGTTAATTTTTGAGACACCTTCAAGTCTACCAAAAGACACAAGACTTATACTAAAGAACTGTTTAATTGAGCCAAAATCTAGCTAGTTCTTTTAGTTTTAGTGTAAAAGAATCTGTCTTTTTACATGTCTACTTTAATCAACACCACACAGAGCCATTGGCTATCTGCTAGATTATTCCAAGAAGTTAAGACTGAAGAGTTTTGTGAGTTCCAAGGTTTCTTCAAGGTTCCTTAACTTCAGCTGCCTGAAGTTCTGCCCTGAAGCAGGGAAAGAACCCAAATGACACCCAACGAAATAGACTTGAAAAGCTATTCTGTACATGCAAGATTAACACAAATCTAGTTTATTTAGTGTAATAAAACTCATGTATAAATGCTCTAGGATCTTAGTTTGAAGACTATGCATAAGCTTTACTTTGAAAATCGTCAGATTTTGAAAAAAGTTGTTAAACCCCTGATAAACTCAAGTTGAGTTGGTGACATTAAGTTAGTGACTTTGGATCTTGCTTTTGGAGCATTGTCCTAAGACATTTGTCAACTCTTGGATAAGTTCTAATCAAATCATCCTGATAATCATAGTCATCATAGATTCTTTGTAAATAAAATTTGAGTTTGGTTGAAATTATTGCCTCGTTGGCAGCTGAACTCGTTTCGGACAATTGAGAGTATGAGTCCTTACTCTGGTTATCATCCAGTATATAAGACTTAGTTTGCAAATTTGTCACTAAGTATGTTATTGTGTATTTCAACACTAGACAATGCATCTCAAGGATGACAGTAAAAATTTTTAATGCAAGACATGAAGGCATGTTTCCTGCTTTTTGTCTTACGGGGAAAAAACAAACAAACAAACAAAAAAATCAGGACGTTCATTTACCTCAAATTATAGTTTGCTGCTCTGAGGGAGGATTTGTCAAGTTTGATTAATCTCATGGTGGACATGTATCAAAGAGTGTAAGCCAAAAAAGCCTTTTCTGATTTTCTGTGAAACAACCCAGGTTGGCTGTCTGAGAGGCGGCCATCTCTTTAAAGTTCCCATGAAACCAGTTCCTTCCTTTGCTGATAGTTTTTTTATGATTATGCTTTAACATCGGTCCACTTGGAAGCCATAGCATTTGACTAGCTTGAAGGTAAAATTAAGTTGATTCCACTCTTGTGAAATTGCTTTGTCTAGATATTATGGATGCGCCCATACTTGGAGCTCATCATGTGGTGCTGTGATGAGCAGTTTATATCCCCAAATGACTCCAAAGATTGAGAAACATACCCTCACAATGTGAAAAGTCTGTCTTGGCAGCTTTTGAGAGCCTCAAGCACTGAGCAGAGAAAGTCTCCTCTGAAGAAGCTGAAAGGGGTTAACAGAGTTTGCTGTTGGCTTCCAGCTTTGATGTAAAATATCAACTCATTTCCATGCTCAAATACATTTTTGATGGAGGGCAAAACATACCAGCTGTCTCATAAAGTGTATGCCTTCATCTGGCTTTACAGAGTCTACAAAAAATTGAACTCTAACCAACACATTTGATCTTCTAACTAGCCATAAATCCTCATCTGTTTGCTCTTTGATTATTCTAGTTGTTTTGTTGGTTAGAAACAAGATGCTGCTAAAGGGATTTCTAATGATGACTTCTATTACTATTCCATGTGTCTGTATTTTATCAATTTTGATTGAGTATATTCCCTATGTTGCTTTGTATCAGTTAATTAATCTTTATGCGGGGGAAACTCTATCTCTTTCACATTCATATGGATAGTCAGTAACCAATTTGACCCAAGGATTTAGTTTTTTTTTTATATCATATGGCTGAATGTGAGATTAGATTTGCTGCACACAGACTTATCATGGACATAAATTTGATTAATTTTCACGTTTTTATAAGGAATTTTAACAATTTCTTTCAGTATTGGAAGGTTATTCCACAAATTTTAGTAAACATCTGGCTGAATTTTTGAGACATGGTCTTGACAGAGTTTTACATTTTTAACAGGACTTTATAACATTCATCCAATACGTTTTACGTTCCCTGATGTACCTAGCACTATCTAGAACTGTGTTGGAAATAATTGTCAGATTGAAATGACCAGTTGTGTCCAAATTACAACAATCTGACCTACAATCATCACTCTCAACAAAAACACAATTAGGCAGAATAATCAGAGATATACATGGAGTTTGATTTTCCTGCATCTTATACTGGTGCGTCACGCAATCTGGATGGAATAATACTAAAAAATGACTGCATCCCATAGAAATTAAGGAAACAAGTGAGTTTTCCAGCAAGACAATGATCTAAAACATGCATGTGCTTGAAAATTTCACAAGGATTTATTTACATCACAAGGTAGGATGGCCATTTAAAATAATAATAACAACAATAATAATAATAATGAAATAAAAGGCCAAAATCACTAAAACAAGGTAAGTAGCAGGACTGATACATGACTTTAAAAAAACAAAACAAAACACAATGATACAAGTGATTCATTATATCAAAAAGTAGGAAATTGTTTTATTTTAAAACCTAGATTTTAGGACTTTATTACTGTCTCTGTTATTAATGACAATTCCATAGTGGAAGTATACTGTAGATTTGGAGTTAATGGTATGGTTTAGTTTCTGCAGCCTGCATCTCAACTTTATGTTGCCCCAGAGGCAGTTTGCTAAAAATAAAATAAACCAAACTGAACTCAAATGTGTACTAGCTCACATTTTAGAATGAAGGGAATTTGCAGAGTGTTATCACCTATGCAGGATGTACTGCGGAGGAAAAAGAGGAACTCAACAATTTGCCATGATATTGCCGAGTCGCTGTCATTCCCATCCTATCTGTTTAATCTGTTATCAGTCATTCACACATAATGGCTGTGCTGTTTCAGATCATTTAAAGTCCCTCTCCAGCAGGACGGTGCAATCGAGTGTGGTGGAGAACTAATTGAAGTCCACTGACACCATTAGCACAAAGCCATCAAACTGATAAACAGTCGCATAACAAGCGCCTGATGGCTCAGGAAGGAGGAGAGACGCACACATAGAAATGATAAAAACTGTGACAGAGTTTTTTTGTTTTTTTTTCTAGCAGGTCAGACAGCATCTAATTTAACAAGCCCTGGGAGAAATGGGTGATAGAGTCTCTAAGTGAGGAAACTTTGGAGTGAAATCACCCCAGTGTACACACAAAGATAATTTTCTTCCTTTGAAAACATCTCACATTGCTTAGTTATTCTCTAATATGATTTTAAATTATGATCGCTTCTATTTTCTTATCTCTTCTGAAACACAGCTTCAGCCGCTTCAGTGCACCGCAACACACAAAACTGCTTCTGTCTTATCTGTGAAGGTCACAGAGTACATTGACCTGCTACTCCTGTCACGCGCTGGCCTTTATCTCTGAGTTGCAGCTAATGCACCATGACTGTTGCCTTTGCTGAAAGGGCTAACTTGGAAAAGGAACCTGAAAATGTACTTTATCGTGCCGTCTTAAAGAGGGGGGATTGGATTTAGCTTGTGTGGCAGACAAAGAATGACCAAGCATTATAACGAATAAAGAGTAATATCTTTCACCATGGTCTTATGATCAGTTACTCATTATGAAAAAAAATCTTACAGCTTTGCAGATAATCTGTTATTAAGGGAAAGTTCAAGGTTTTTGATTGAAGTTACGATCATATCCAATAAATTTGATTATTATTGAAAAGTTTATTTATTTCAGTGACTCATGTCACTGAATGAAACACATTAGATAACTGAGTTTAAAGCCTTTATTTTTGTTATCATGATGAGTTTCCACTTACAGCTAATGAAAAGGTGGCATTAATAATGAAAATATTACATCAGGACAAATTTCACAAAGGAAGATCACTAAAGGTGGACTGCCTCCCCCCTCCAATTCCTGTGATTGATATGGACTTCTGCAGTAGATGCTGCCCAAGAATCATGAAAAAACACTTGAGCAAACTGTTACAATTTTTTAAGATCAGAGTTGTCTTTGAATGGTAAAACTCGGCTTTGATGCAGAATAAATACACAATACTAACATTCATTTCTTAAAACCATTTAACAGAGTCTTAATCTTAACTGCCACTCCTCTCCAACCCCACTTTCGTGGCTCATGAAGCCCCACAGCAAGAACCTGATCATCTGAGCTATTGTCCCTCTTCACTGCAAATTTGATGTGGCGGCAACTGTCTTTATTTCCCCAGGGCTATGGTGCTATCACACTTAGGAGGTGAGCCATCTTAACTGCTGAAAATGCTCACACACATGTGCAATATGTTGGGAACAGCCTCCTGAGACCAATACCGGCTAATGGATATCTGACTGACTTGACAAAGAGAGAAAGGCAGGTGAGGAGGGAGAGATGGGGGAGTGCAGAAAGGTGGCATGGCTTCCCATTTCTCTCCAAGAGCTCAGGTGTAATCCTGTACAGCGGCTGTCCTTGTATCCGTTCCGTTTTGCATGTTCGTGCGTGTGTGCGTGTGTGTGCATGAGTGTATGTGTTTTAGGCATTCCCTAATGAAGGCTGCTTACAGCATAATAAGAGATGTGGTCAGATAATAGAGAAGGTAATTACTTCAGCTCCGAGGAGCCCCTGGTTAAGAATTACATTATTGATTTGCCAAATGCAGCATCCTGGCAGCGAAAGCAAGGCAGGAACGCAGAAATGGAAAGGAACTCATCTCCTAAAATAAACAGTTTGTCTGCTTTGCTTCCCGTCAAGGCAGAGAGGCGAGGCACACAGGTGAATAGAGAGAACAGCGCACATACAGCCGAGTAACCTCCCACAGTGAGGAACATCTGAAGCCATCTGAGTGTGTAGTGAACCAGAAAACTCACTAGGGAGGAAACATTTCCTGGGCAGCAGCTGGTGAGTCAGCTTGGCCAAACCTAAAGACAACACCGGTGTGATTTCTAACATGTTGAACAGAAAAGGAAACTTAGCAAGTATTTAAACAGCATCATAGACACCAGATGATATCTGAACACAGAAGATTATCCTTTAGCTTGCTGGAAAATAATGTGATAAGAAAACTGAGGTCTCTTAATGTGACTTTGACAGCAGCTGTAGGTTCTTATGGGCTAAATTATATTGTTAACAGTGGAAAACAAAAGTATGAACCACCCGTATGTGCTTTACAAAAGTATGTTGGGCTCATTACATCTGAACCTTTTGGAGCTGTAGGGGAAAATGCATGCAAAATTTGCAATCTATGCCAAAAAGGCTATATAGAAAATAAATAGTAGACTTCTTTTTTTTTTCCTTCTTCTTTTTTTTTTCTTACTTTTTTCCTACCCTAATTCAGAATTTAGGGTACCTTAGATGCTTAATTCTAAGACTTTCATGTCCTTGAACTAGTGTTTTATCACACTGGAACCTCAAACCTATTTGCGTTTAATACGATTTTAATGGTATGCGCCATTAGAAATGATTGCATCATTTTTTTAGAGGAAGGAGACAAGAACAGAGCTAATTTTTTTTTCGCAAATTCAAATCTACAAAGTCTGGTGTATTTACACCCGTCAACACTTGATACCACAAAATAAAGTCCAGTGCAACTACATAATTATCTTCAGATGTCCACTATAAATAGCAAATAGGTTCAATGTGGTTTTTTTTATTTTTATTATTTAATCTCAGAAGAAATCCATCTGCCTAAAACATTTGTTAGAGAAAATTAGTGAACAAACAGCAACATTAAGACCAGTGAACACAACAAAGATCTTAGGTACAAAGGTATGAGTTTAAAGTGGAATTGGGTTATAAAACAACAGCAGGACTGCAGCACCAGAATGCACGGGAGGTAATGCAGCCAGTTGATTCAGTTGTATTGGACCTTTAGGACTGGAGTTTTATGCCCATATTTAGATCAACACATTGTTTTAGAGTAGTTCTGTAAAAGTCCCAACCTAAATCCAACTAAGATTCTGCAACAGGACTTGAAAATTATTGCTCACAGATGCTCTTTATACACCTTGAGCATTTTTACACCAACAATACATTATTTCTGACTCTGATTGTTCAGAGATAGATTAGTGACAATTTTAGTATCTACATCTGGGAAGGCCTTGCTCACACAACTGTTGTGAAAAATTATTTTAATTATTATAAGGCATAAAGAAAGCACTATAGTATTTTTGGCAACATAAATATGTATCATGTACAGTTATGTACCACTTCGTTTGGATCTTTCAAATAAAATTCCTATGATATGCATTAATTTTTGTGGTTATAACTTGGAAAATTTTAAAAATAAAAAGGTTTACAAATATGATAAGAGAGGATCATACCCTACACTTGGTCATAGAAAGTGAAAGAAACCAAAAAGCGAGCACAATTTTAAAGTCATTGCTTCAGAGCCCTGCCATTCACTTAATGCAACACACTGTACACTATCCTTCCAGCATCCTTTCTGCTTCTTGTTGAAACTAAAAAGAAAATATTCTTAGAAACCTTTCAGGACATTTGGACCAGAAACCCTTATTTGCATTCAGGTAAAAAAAATCATTCTAATGCTTTTATTCAACACTTGTGAACGGGAGCTAATTTTCACTTACCACTAATGCAGAATAATCTTGAGATTCTAAATAAATCTCTCATTCAGGACACAAACAAAGTGGCAGTCGCAGTTTTTTTAATGGTGGGAATCCACACAGCTCAGGTAATTGCAGTCCAAGACCTGCCCGCTAGCAGGCTGCAGTGCGTGTGCAGCTGTGTGTGTCAGTTGGTCTGTGTGGCTTTATGTATGAGGACTTTCTCTGTGTAGGAGGGAATGCTGCAGCTTTAGCTTTTCATTAAAACAGTAGGGCCTGCAGACTGTCCCCAGCGGCTGTCTTATTCGCTGAGCTCAAGCTGATAAATTGCCAACCTGGGGAAGGGAGAGACCCATGTAAAGGGGTTTACTCTTGGCTGGATGCACAGAAACAGGAAAAAGTAGGAAGAGATAGATAGAGCCTGAATAAGAATTAGGATTGATGAAATTTCAATTGGATAAGAATGCCTACATTTTGGCCTCAAGCGGTTTTTGAAAGTGGAAAGCCTTTTGCCTCAGAAGAGAAATGTTTTTTTTTTTTCTAAATTCTGTATTTACTTCAACATTTCCATTTTCCCTTCTTTGCTTCAGTCCATAAAAAGTATTTGCCCCCACAAAGAAATCTTGTGGTTTTGCTTTTTGGTCACATTTACAGGTTTCAAATTATCAGGAGTTTTAACATAAGACAAATATTACCTAAATAATAAAAAAAAATGCTGTTTTAAACAAGAATTTAACTTATTAAGGAAAATAAGTTTTTTTTTTCTTCTGATTTTACAGGACAAGCAGTGGTCATACCTGGGTAGAACTTATGAAAGTGAACCAATAAGATTTATTAATTACATTTTCATGTGGAACTATATTGGTTTGGGTGGCTTCTCTCTCTTAAAAAAACATTTTGCACTTTAACTTTTAACATTTGCTTAATTTATATCTGGCAAAAAACTGAAGAAATCTTATTGGGACAAAATACTTTTTCGAAACACTGTATTTTTTTTGTCCGTTTTGTCTGTTTGATTTCATATTTGAGCATCAATCACTTTCCCTCATCCCAATTGAGCCGATAGTGAATCTATAGTCACTCAAAACTCTTCTTTTAGAAATAATGGGATGTGAACATCCTTTAAATAAACCTTCAACAACATTCATAATATAATATGGCTGCTGCCTCAGCTGGCCCAGAATGCTGATGTGCATTGATGCTTCTAAATGTGCGGTACATCTGTAGAAAAGCATTATCGTAGATCTCTTCCCAATGCAACAAGTTGTGGTGAAACGTTATTGACAAAGCTCCATTAAGATGTCATTATTTTGCTCAGCATGCAGCAGCAGTAGGATCTGACGGATAAGTGAGAGGTTGTTGATGCTTACTGGCCTAATGGAAATAAACCAAAACCTTTCATCACTTGGGAGGAAATTAAAAGTGTGCGGACCATTGTTTTGTTTTTATCATCTAATCTTATTTCATATCCTCATCAGTTTTCCCATAAATTAGTCGATTGTTTGTCAGAGGTGTTTATTATGAATAATCTGAAGCAGTTTTTGGAGCCTAATATGAATGCCTTGTAAAAAAAAAAAAAAAAACCCCAAAAAAACACAAAGTTGTTGCTATGTTTGATCTTTGATAATGTAACGCTTCAAGAAATGTCTTCACTGATTCTTGTTAGCCTTTCTCATTATCGTTTCTAATATTTGACAGCTACACAAGGTGATCCAAATCAAACTTATAAGAAGGCAGCAAACAATTTCCCCACTGACTTCAGTTTTTGGTTTGAAAGTTTTCAATCCATTCATCCTCCTTCATTGAAAAATCTAAAAATTCACCTTTACTGTACAAAAAAACTGCACGACTCGGGCTTTTAATCTTTTGATTTTCTCTGCACTGGCTACTTCTATGATACAAAGTTCCACAGAATCACTCACTATTTGAATTTCTTCAAGTTTCCTGTTAGAGTGTGACAAAGACCTCCTACTGTAGTTTAACTTGAAATTAACCAAATCAATGATCCTCCCAGATGTGGGGATAAATGCTATGAGGTATCAGTCAGATAATCTGATCTGTCGATATCTACAGCAAACAGGATTTGATATGTTAGCACAGGGGGGGCCCAGCTTTCAAATTTTATTTTAGAAAAAAATTAAAAGTGATCATTGTTAGTGTACTTGAATTTTTCAGTTTTGTTTAAACTGATTAGAAGCATCAGTATCTCCAAATGCCATTGCTTCGCGTCAACATTTCTGTACTTTTGTTTCTTCCTGTTTACTCTCTTTCAACTCATTAGTGTATTGTTTTCTGGTGAGAAGCTCTTTGTGCCGCCATCGTCACTGATGAAAAATAAAGTGCTTCTAAATACAGAAATTGTCCTAAAGCGACAGCCTTGGTTCTAGATATATGTAATATATAATACACATCTTCCTGATTATGTTTTCCACAACAATATATTTAGACAGTGGACACTAACAAAGACAAAGTCAGTATTAAGTTACCTTCCTTTGAAAACATTTAGATTCCTAAGTGAGGAAACAGGAAAACGATTCGTAAACTTGGAATGTGACATTCTTTTCAACTTAACGAGTCCTTCTTCTCTCTGCACACATGTAAACCCAATTGTTCCTTTTTCAAATATATTTTTTTAATACCTCTAAAATACCTTTATAACATTTGAAATACAGCAGGAATAAGGTCAAATTAGAGATGATAAACAGTGAAGATGCAATTGAAGAGTCCAGTTTAAAGCGTAAAGTCAAAGGTTTGCTCTCATCAAAACACAAAGGCCCTAGAAGCACAACAGCATCATGACAATCAGTCTATCAGAAGGAGTTCAAATAACTTCAAACCAGAAGAACTACTAATAATCAGAAACCTGTTTTTAACAGCAACTGGCAACTTATGCTAAAGAGTATAAAATATAATGGCTATGTCCTCAAATGGAATTAAAAGTAATTAACTCAAACTTTGTTTCAAAAAGTTGTTAGTCTAACAAACAGTATTTTAGATTTTGAATTAGAAATGATCAAGTACAGGTGACAATATAAACTTTTAGAGTAGTGGAAAAACTTTTAGAAATGTGCAGTTCTTACATATTCATACTTTTTGGGTGGCTTGTTTACTTCAAAGCTAATGTAATAGACAAACATACCAACAGAAAGTTTTTTGTAGTCAACTCTCAACACAAAAGGGTGAATGAGAGTCACTTCTTTTCTTACTTTGAAATAAAACCATAGACACAGCAGAGAGTCAAGCTTTAGCAGACATCTTTACTTCCAGGACTCATCTCACAATGAATATTGTGGTATTTTATTATTGTGTGATCTTTTTCACACCTACAGTGACATGTTCACAAAAGGAACCAGAAAAAATAATAAATTCTTGTCAATAATCTTTAAAAGACAAATGGATGGACATAGAGACTGCAGGTTGAGGTACGGAGTGAAAGTCCCTATTAAATAAAAGCAATAGCCATCATCAGGATGCTAAACTGTGGAAAGGGAGACGGCTAGAAAGCTGCAGAGAAGAATTCAAATAATAACACTTCAGATGGTGGTTTATAATCTTTTTTTTTTCTTTTTTTTTTAAGATAGGAGCAGATATTGACACGCACAAGCTAAGAAACAGACAATGTAATATGACCAGTGTCCATATTTCATACCAGATCAATAAACCAGTCCAAAATCCAAAAGTTAAAGCAGCTGACAAAGTCTGATGGGTCACAGGCAGGAGCAAAGTGAGGAGAAAGAAAACTGGTCCAGTCATTACAAGAACTTTAAATAGTTTCAGTCTGGAGTGCTGTGACTGAACTTGAAGAGTGAATCTGTTGGGCAAGAGAGGACAGGATTGCCAGCAGCAGGTACAATTGATAGATAATGATTGGATTGGGGATGATAAACCTAAACTACTATAACTATAAGTTTTATCGAAAAGGAAAGTATTAAACCAAGTCTGACAAAAGTGTCTCCTTTGTGAGGTAGAACTGGAAACTAACAGGAGAGCAGCCTAACTAAACGATCTGCTTCCTATTCTACTTTCAGAATTTAAAGGAACCAACATTAAACCTGCTTTGTTTTTTCCTTTGTTATTAAAAACAATTTGCATCCTCAAAGTCTCTGGGTTCCAATCTAACATGCTGTAATACCTATTGTGTGCCAGTAGGTGATGATATCAACATTATCTATCCATTTTTAACAACTGCTTATGTCGTGTGTCGTTACATCAATATTTGTATAGAGCATTTCAGCAACAAAGGAGTGCAAAGTGATTGACATCATAAAAGCATAAAAACAAAAGTCACAAAAGCGTCATACAGTCACTAATTTGAGAACAAACAATTAGGGTACCATCATCAACATCATCAATACACATCATACTGTATGTGTTGGTCAATGTTGCATTAATTATGGCTCAAAGACAATATAAACAGGTGGGCTCTTAGTCTTGATTTAAAGGAACTCCCTGTTTGGTTCTGGGGATGCAACCTGACCTCAGGCTGAATATAAGCTAATAATAAGCTGATAATCATTAGCTAAGTGTACACATTCGGTTTGAACAGGTTGCCTTTGAGGATTTATTTTTATATTTAGGAGATGGTTTGATGTTGACTGAAGCCTGGATTGAAGCTACAATCACAACAAACTCTGACATCAGCAGACAATTCCTATCCTGGCTGTCAGGTGAAAATGTAAAATTCAGAGGGAACACAGCCAATAAATGAATTCACAAACACGCTTTTTTGTTTGAAGTGAGTAGTGACGGAGAGTGTGTACTCTGCTTTTGGCATTTGATGTAAGGAAATAGGAGAAACAGCCCCACAGCTATTTTTCCACAGTCCTTCATGGAGAACAATAGGGAGAGCTTTTCATCCGGTCATAAAACACCAGCAAGCACGTGTGTGTGTGTGTGTGTGTATACAGTATATGTAAATGAGTGACTTTCTTTAGATTGGGTCAAGATATAGTGGGTTTATTTTTTAGATCGTTTAGACAACCTTATGTTGTCAATCAGGAGATGTGACAGCTGTTAAATCCACATATCTTACAGGAATCTGGCCAGGGTGTGATCAGGTCACCTGAACTTAAATAATCTAAAATATGTTCATTTTGAGGTAGGAATATCCTCTGTCATTCATTGTCCTGCAGTGAGGAAATATACTGTATATATTCACACAAAGGTAAAATAATGACGAGAAGGATGACAGAATGTGCAATAAAGACAAAAAATACTGTACAGTCATAAAAAGATTACGTATTCAGATTTAAACTAATTTGCAGCTGAGTAGAGAAATGTACAGAATGTACATGTATAGAAGCAAAAAAGTTATAAAGTCGTATAACTGCTGAGAGGAAGGATCTGCAGTAACGCTCCTTTGTGCAGTCAGGATGCAGCAGTCTGTTACTGAGAAGCTCTCCAGTTCAGTTAGCTCATGATTTATCAACAAAGAGCCTTTTTGTATTCACTCAGACTGTCTCTGTCTTATATTAAAAATAGTTTCATGATCTAAAAACTGTATAGTGAAAACAGCAAAGCAAGAAAAAAAATCTTTATGACTGGCAAATACCGTTTCACAAAACTGTACAGTCCATCTTGTCAGCTTTCCAAAAAACCTCCTTCTGGGGCAATACTTAATATTTATTATTTATGGAGACCGTTATCGGATTGTTTTGCATGCTGGTGACCTTTAGGTTAGAGAGAACGGCTGGTTCTTGCTCGACTCCTTTTCCTGTCGGGAAAAGAATTGTCAGTGGCAGCAGAGAGGTGTGAGCACACTGATGGAGGCAATTTTCATCAGCAGTCAAACGACTCATTTTATGTGCTACACCTGATGGAGAGCGGTACCATTTAGGAAGGTAAATGGTACCTCTTTGAAGGTACCATTTACCTTCAAAGAGGACATCAGTGAAGGCTAATGAAGGCTAATGGCTAATGATCTGGCCACCTCTCCACCAGGGAGATTTCTGTATTGAATGAAATTTGTTGAACTTTTGTGTGATGCTTAGAGGCATAAATTATTAGCTGACCAAAGCAATGTTGACTGTGGACAAGTAGCAAGCTCCTAACTTAGCTTTTAGATTTGTAACTAAATTTGTACATCATAAAGGCAATACTGGAGTTTTCATCATTTTTTTTTTGCTTTCTAAACTTGCTGTGCATCACTCTCTCTTCTTCAGACAGGTCTAATCAAAACCATTGTATACTTTAAAAATTTCATCATTATGTCACATTGAAACCACATATTTTAATGGATATTGTTGGGGTTCTAATGTGAACAGCTCATATAAAAACACATTTTAGAAAGAAAATAGTATGGATTTTATTAAGTAAGTTCACAACTGAGAAGTGTGCTGTGTGTTTGCATTTAGAGCTCCTTTGTATAAAGTATTTTTGATGCAATTAAAGTCTTTTACTGGATGTCATTACCATCTTTGAACACCTGGAGAAAGAAAAGTTTTGTCACTTCTTTGGTTTTGCTAAATCAGACTCAATCAATCATCATCTTTCTTAACTTAATGAGTGCTAACACTGTAATTTATGTTTGGTGTGTTCACGGTGATGTGGGATGTTAGTATACAGCCAAACATAACTCTACACATGTTAGTGGGAAAGATGAGTTTTGGTTTGATTTGACCAGAACACCTTCTTCCATATCTATGCTGCAAACTCCAAATTGGACGCCTTGTGACTTTCACGTAACATTGGCTTTCTTTTGTGTTCCTTGGTTTTCATGATGCTTTTCACTCTCATCTCCGTTTTTGTGCATAACTTACCCAAATTTAGAAGCTCATGAATGTAGGCATGCAAGCATACTTGCACACTTACATTCAGACTTTGTCTATTGTAGCCTCTCTCCCATCTTCATCACTGCCGGTTTAGGTCCCCACACTCCACTGTAAACAAAAGCATAAATCACCCAGCCTTCTTCTCAACTACCTGTCTAAAAAAGTATTGCTCGACAGTTCTCCTAAATCACAGTGGTGAGTGCCCAGGGAAGGGTGCAAGGCTAATACAACCTGTCCATGAATACCAACAGCAGCAATAACGGTCCAGAACGTTGTTGCTGAAAAATACATCAGCTACATGAGAGACAAAAACACCTTTAGGACAGTGCAACGTTTGATTATTGTGTAACAGTTTGTACTAAAGATGTGCCACTGGGATTGAAAGAGAGATGGAACATTCCTGGTTAACAAACACTTAAGTCCATCAACATTAACAATGGGGGATAAGAGGAAATGTATTTCCTTCCCTCCATAGTGCGTTTCCGCTAAAATGTACATGAAGCTGTAATTTAGTGTTAGAACATCTGTTGTTTCCATTGTTTCTGCTCTTAATGTTTATGTATTTTTCAATACACACATTTCAACAGTGGTTCTTGTATAAATAAGATCAATATGTCTTTGCTGATCGTAAGGGATCCTAAGAAGTAATAATTAGATACATTGCAGTGTATAGTTGCAATTGCAATGTTCTTCTTTAATCAGTTGAAGTCTTTCTACCATTTTGAAGGAATTAAATATCTTAAATTTGACAAAATATACAGCAGTGATGGAAAGTTCTAAGACAAAGGATTCTTCACAGTTTAGTGAAAACCTGACCATACAAATGATCATGAATCTCTGTTTCTAACACTTGGCTCGACCACTATGTTTTCATAAAATCGCTGGGTCTTGATGGGTTTAAATCCCACCTAAAAGACTCAACCTTCACAGTAAAGCTAATGGATCCCACAGGGATCCATTTATTGGCCCGCTCATCTTCTTCGTCTACACGCTCTTCTTCAGTTACATCCTAAACGAGCACCATGTCTCTTTCTGGGACAATCCTGATGAGTCCTCAATTTGAGTTTCTCCTCAAGAGGAATGCTGCAATCGCACTGAAAGCCTTACTAGAGTTTTTTTGAACATCTTGAAGCTATGAACAGGTGTGACAACGAACTTTAGCAAGAGCTTTGAGAGGCACACCACCAAGTGTTTATTCACCAATACTGAGCAGGTTGTCAGACATAAAACACATCAGTTTAACAGGTTACACAATATCTCAGCAGCAGTACAGAATGATGTTGACAGGCAGCCTTTTTTAACCTGCTACTGCATAAATTCAACAGAGACAGAACAACAGATGTAACAACAATCTTCAAAATCAATATATTTCAATAATTTGTTGCAGTAATAAATATTTAAACAATCATTGCAATTTGTGAATTTAAATCTCAATAAACGTTGAACAAAAGACCTGAGCTGATGAGCTAATGGGTTTCAGGTGTGAGGGGAGAGAGAGAGAAAATGGCACAGGGGGCGAGGGAGACGCAAGGGACTAGGAAATGAATCTAACAGTAAATAATAACTAGACCTAAGGAACATAATTAAGTTAGAGTAACAACAAATAACTAGAGACACTAAGGATTGAGCTAAAGTAAAACAGAAACAAGAAAGAAAGAGACTAAAGAACACAGAAGAATCACAAAACAACCCAAGATCATAACACCTAAGTTAATTAAGCAATCGTAAACTCATAAGTTAGAGTTAAAATTACTCAATTTCTAAGAGTAATTACTGCAGTTTCATAATGTACTGATAAGGTTTACATTTTACCCAGTTTTAAAGTACTTCCAAAAGGTACTGTTAAAATATATATATACATATATATTATATAACTTAAACAGCCAAAATTAGCACAACTTGTTACCTCAAATTGATTGGTCAGATTCTTTAAGCTGTTTCTTACAGTGTGTAAGCACTTCATTTTGAAGGTGGCAGCCTGAGTGTTGTGATTCACACACTGAGCATTTTTCTTACTGATAATATTTTGATCTAATTTGAATCACCCTATCACAAAACCCATTCAGCGGCCAAAGCCTAGTTCACCAGCTGAGCCAAGATAAAGAATGTGGTTTGACTCAGTAACACAGTGATAGCACACTGCCAGCTGTAAAGTGAAAACATGCAGAAGATAAACCTTTGCACTTTTATACACTTGCATAAAGTTTTAACGTGGCTCTGTGTTAAGGAGGTAAGCCATTTTTCCTGTATGCCTCCAGCCAGATTAGTTCAGCGAAACATGCCTTTGATCTCCCCCAAGCTGCTTTCTGAGTGATAAACAGAAATTTGTGATGCATCAAAGGTGCTGACAACATGAGGCTTACAGGATCCATGGGTTACATGTAACTTAAGCCTTGCATCTTTTTTGAGAGCACCAGAGGACATGACAACATTCATGCAAAAAGTAGTTTGCTTTGCAAATTAGAGAAATTACATTTGTAAAAACTCTGAAGGTATCAGTCTTGCTGGAGAGATATTATCTTCTCTGGGATGCTGACGACAAAGACCTAAAGAACCTTATCTTAGACTGTTTCCCTTGTGGCCCACTCCTTCATAAACAAAACAACATGGAAGGATGCGACAGCATGTTTGATTTTTAATTTGTCAACATTCTTAGAACAGGAGTTTGATGATCAGACTGACGCACTACATAACATATCCTCTTGCAAACTGGATGTCTTGAATATTCAGGCTAGTTAGCAAAGCCACTGATGACAGCAGATGAACAGTTTTCCTGGAACTGTAAGTTGTTTCTCCATCGTTTTCACATTGAGCAGCACTTTCACAAGAATGACTGACAGCGCTAAGACGCTACTCCTGGGTCTGATTGGCTGTTTTTGATCGGGAACAGTGCATTTCTTCAGATGCCAATAGAAGCACAGTTGAGCTCAATCTTTTTACAGATGGAGCTCAACATTAGTCACAACATGACAGTTTGAACAAATACGTAAAAAAAAAAAAGGGGAAAAAAAGCATGTTTTGGTAAAAAACAAGCTTTAACTTGCATTAATATGAGAAGGAACATTTCCATCCTGGTTTATTTTTATAGTCTCAGATCACTTAGAGTCACATTGCAGTCATCTGAGTCAGACAGCTGCATGACAATCAAGAATAGTCACATGCTTTTGAAGCGTGTCGCAGACTGCAGATGATGGTGAAACTGGTGTGTAACAAGGGCACAGATGGCAAGGCACAATGCTCCCTAATGTCTCAGTGTTCCTGCAGACGCCGGCACTTTTTTACAGATCAAAAGGGTAATTTTTGCAACAGAGTAGCTTCTTGTAGCAGGAAGTTATTACTAACAAGAGTGATGGCTCCTTTCAGATGTTTTGAATAGAATGACCATTAAATTTATGGGGTCTGAGAAGTTTAACACATTTTTTCCTCGCACGGCCTAAAAATATCCACGTTTTTATTGATCTGCTGTTCTATGTGGGTGTTTCACTCTTGCTTTGTTTTGTGGAAAGTTTTTTCATTTATTAAAGCCATAAATAAAATCTTTGCAATTACAGATTGTTTTCTTTGAGAAGTTACTGTCTTGTGCCTTTAAAACTCTTTGTCAGCTAACTTTATTTTTGATTAACTGTTTTAATGTCATAGTCATCTAATACTTTCTACATTTCAGCAGCATAACAGACTCTGTGGTGATGCTTTCAAAATTCAAAACTAGTCAACGCAATCAGTGAACAACTTTGAATTTGTATGACACAAGAAGGAACATATTTTAGATTTGCATTTAATAATGAACTGTAAAAAGACATACTGTATATATATATATATATATATATATATATATATATATATATCTATATATATACCAGTGTTGATCTGGGAAGTGGCTCGTTGTGTGACAAGGAAATCAGCTCTTGAAGACAAAATAAACTGCTGTAGTAATGTAACTGCTGATAATGTATACTTTTCTGGAAACAGAGACAAACAGCTTGGAAACTGAACGACGTACTTCTGTGATTTCTACACTCTGTGGCTGAGATCATGTGTTGTGAACAAATCAGGATGCTGATGTTATGCTCTGCTGTAGCACAAAGCCGACTATTATAAGATGTGTCTGTGTCATCCCCACTGAAGACCGGGCTCTCTCCCTGTCAGTCACTGCAAACGCCGGACATTTACTGCTGCAGTATTTGTCAGTCAGGGTTACGTAAAACTAACCACTGGCTGCATCCTGGCACTGTTGGCCAGGATGCAATTCAACGTGAATACAATTTCTCCTTCCTAACAAACAGGCCCTGATCCATAGAAATCTCACTAGGACGCCTTCTGTTTTTGCTTTTCAGAATTACTGGTCCAACTGGGAAGGGCTCAGAACAGTACCTAGGTAATGTACAGTAATTGTAAAATACTTTAAGTAAAATGGTTTTGATTTGATTTGTTGTATCCAAATCAAAACCGTTAAAAACAGGTCAAACATGTAATTCAGAACAGAACTGCAAGTCAACATGTTTGGATGTAGCTTATGAGATCATCCACCTTGATAGCAACAAAGCATGTTGGCTTACAAAATAGCTGGCTCACTTTACCGCTCATAATGTACTTATAGATTGGTGGAGCCGCAGAATAATAAACAAGCAGGCATCTGTGATGTTTC
Source organism: Alfaro cultratus (assembly GCA_903066825.1). NCBI lineage: Eukaryota > Metazoa > Chordata > Actinopteri > Cyprinodontiformes > Poeciliidae > Alfaro > Alfaro cultratus. The sequence goes on from CAEFZX010015210.1 coordinate 102,027, forward strand.
ACAACAGAGGGGCTTCATCCAAAGACAGAGCTCAAAAATTAAAAACAGTTAGAAGACAAAGGGAGAGGATTTGTTAACGACAAAATGAGAAGTAAGCTGTGGAGTCATGCAGAGGAGACACAGAGAAGGTTGGATGAGAGAAATACAATACTGTTAATATGAGGCGATGGAGGAGCATGTTGCGTTGTGTTTAAGTTGTGAGATAAAAAGGTTAAACAAAGGACCATGGGAGTAGTTCTGTGGATGTGTGTTACTGAGTATTTAAACCAGGTGCAGTCAAGAACAACACTTTTTGCCTTAAACAAGCTTTGAGGGTGATCAGTTTTACTACATTAATATTGAGATGCTGGTTAGAAAAATATGGGATCAAATGAGTGCAGCATATCAAAAAATTATTAATACACCATTCAATATCTGTGTCTTTTTCTGTTTCCTTTTTTCTTATTTATGTAAAAGAAATAATAAACATAAGTTTGTTTTTTTGTTGCTTATTTATTTATTTATTTATTTATTTAACCGTGGTTTTTTAACTTTATTGCCCCATGAAATGAGATGTATTTAGTGAGGGTGATTTAGGAGGGTGGTTTGTTCAGTCAGCTTGTTAAAGTAACACAGAACAGGAATGTGTGCCTCATCAGACAATGGCCCGGATGGCCTCCAAGCTGGTTGACATTGTTCGAGTGTCACTGTTGATGTTTTTAAAATGGTTATGTAAAAAGAAGGCATTTTAAATATTTTGTCATCTACCCCATAGTGTACGTCCAATCTTTTTTTTATGAACTTGTGCTTTTTTCACACTGAAACTTTTTTTTCCTAATACCAACAAGTCAAGATATAACAAGCATCCAGAAACACTTCCAATTAGTTTTTTTCTTGTCAGATAAATACACATCCTCTTTCTGATCCAGCTTGTTGTTACACAAAGCTGTTATGTAATACCTGTGATAAGACTCGAGACAAGCAATGGCAGCACCAGCATCTGGAGCATTCTCATCAGCAGCTCTCCAGGAAAGGAGAAGTACTTCACTTCACGGTAAGACAGTTTGTATGGACGCAGAGAAAATCCGAGGATTATACCTGCAGGGAGATCAGATGTGGAGGAAAAGGTGGTAAATTATGATATTCTACACAGTACCAGAAAGAGTCGAGCAACACTGCTCAACCAGAACAAGGCACATGTCTATTTTTATCCTATTAGTCAATTGTTCACTCCACCACAAATATATTGACAGTTCTAGGTGACAGATTGTGAAATCTGACTAACATCCTAAATTTAACAATCTGTCATGACTTGGTGTATTTCTAGCTGCAGACATTGTTGTTTTAGTCGGGTCAGCTTCACCTCCTCCGGGGCAGAATTTAGGGGTCAGTAGAGAGAATTCAAAGGTCAGGCATGGGGTCAAGGAAAGACTGGTCTGTTAAATTCATCAGCACTGACTGTGTTAGGTCTTTGGTGGTTTGTTTCTTTCGTCCATTATGCTGCTGCTGGTGACAAGGAACTGATCAATTATTGGGCTGATGTGGGGAATTTTTACGAGGAATGATGAGGTCTCATTTGTAATTAACTAAATTGCTCAGAGAGCCCAGAATATAAACCATTCAGTGGTCCAAGAGAAAAACAGTCCCTAGACAATGCATTCCTTACCTGTAATAACCGCAGCGATGGTTAAAATGACAAAAGCATTTCTCATGAAGAACCCCTTCACTTCTTCCTTCTTGATGTTCTCCACTCTCTTCTTGGCGAGCAACGACCTGGACTGGATCCCGGCTCGGATTTGGTGAAGACCACTGCGGCTCCTCTGTGGATTCTCTCCATTGCTTTGAGTCATATTTGTGGCTGGAATCTGCAGAGCTGCTGTTCACAAGCAGGCCTTTGCTGTGATAAAAACACTTTAGATGCGCTGATGACTGGGTTAAAGTCCTCTCCTTTGGTTATAGGATTAGTAGTTACCTGCTCAAAAGAATGACGTAAATATCAATGAAAATGTCATAATGTGACATAGAAACGAACTTTTTTTAGATGAAACAAGGAGCAACCACAAAAACAAGTTATCTGTGTTAAATTACAACATTTCTTACTGCTGTGTCTGACAGAAACAACCTTAACACCAAGACAAATAGAAATGCTGTGTATAAAAAGATGTTTTAACATCCAAGTCAAGACAAAACTGCATTCTGAGTAAAACACCAGCATTCTACTGGCAGCTGTAAAGAATTTGCAAACTTCCTTTTCTGCACACACGTGTACAGTTTGGCTTAGATAGGCAGGTCAATTCAAAAACAGAAGCTCTGCTTCTGAGTTATACAGTAGATAATAAAATATGGACAGGAGAGGCTTTTTTCAATACCTTTAGGTTTGAGCAATATGGTCCTCTGGAGAAATGTCTGACTTTTCTAGGGAAAAGGTCAGGTTTAAAGCTTGGATCGGTGTGAGAGGGGTCCTTTGGCTATGAGCAGACTGTGCAGCCAGCAATGAAGAGATATTCAGTGGAGAAAGAGAGGGGTGGAGAAAGGAAAGGAGGGCTCAGCGTCAGGGATGAGGGAACGAAAGAGCCAGTGAGAAAATGGAGGCGGTGCCCTCATAGAAAAGTGGTAGTCACTGAGTCGCACAGCGTGGGCTTGAGGGAAAATGGAGGGCGGGGGGTAGGCAGCTAAAAAAGTGAAATAAGGTAGAGGAGGGGGTTCTTTTCAGGCAGAGGCAAACTTGAGGAATAATGAGCTTTTCAAAAAGTAAAAAGAAAAAGGACCTTCTTGTGTTCTTCTGTCCCTCTCAGCTGTCCTTTGAATCAGTTTTTTTATACTTCATAAGTTCAGCCTGACCAGGGGTTCCTGCAGAGAATGAGTCCACATAGTAAAACAAACCCTATTAAACAAAACAGGGTTGATTAGCAGTGTGTTGTGAAAGTTGAACCATGGGATAGACTGTTATAACAAAGTGCACAGCTCTCAATTAGAAGAAAAATAGAGGCTTTGCAAATATTTTTGCGAGTAAAATCTGGTGTGACTAGGATATGGATTTGGCTGACTGCGATTAGCAAATAAACAGCGTCATTAAATTCGTAGAACGGGATAAAGTTGTAGAGACATTAAACCAAGGTGAGCTTAACTAGCTGTAATAATAATGCATGCCACACTTTTGAGATTTGTAATGTGTAACAAAAAAACAACAACAATAAATTTAAAACCATGCAGCCTATTCCTTCTGCTTTTATGTTCTAATTAATTTATGTGGGCCTGTCAAATAAAACCTAAGTAAGATGTGCTGACAATTTTGTTTGTAACAGATGTGAAAAAGTTCAAAGGGCATGGACTCTTGGAAAGCTCAATGTGTGCATGGTGTTGGAACATTTCCAAGAAGTCAACAAAATAGTCCTCTTTTGTGGCCTTTCAGTACATTTCTGCTACGCAAAGTCCTCTTGGTGTTTCCATAAAAAAAACATCTGTGTAGAATTTAGTATGGTAAACTAAAAAGGAGACAGCAAATATTTGCCAACTGCAAGTGGGGCAACTGGTCAACTAGCTTCTGCCAAAAAACGTCATTTGTACATCATGCTTCATGGAAGTTTGTAGAAAATTAGCTGAATGCAGTTACACTTTATGTTATTGAAAATAATGGATGCTTCACTTCCTACAAGAGCGCTATGCAATGCACTGGTATTTATTCTGGCAGAAAAATCCACCAAATACAAAAAGATTAGTTTTAAATAAGCAGTGGATAGTTATATGCAAAATTTTTCACCTGAGTTGTTTTTATTAACTTTGTGTGTTTCTGAGAACATGAGGAAAACTCGCAATGTGACAACAGTGAATTTATTTGTATTGATTTAAGACAGGATTTTTCTCTCTCTCTTTGCTTTGTGTTAAGATCAGATTATTTAGATGCACTTTAAGAAAAGGAGCTGCACATTATTACAGTGTTTGGTTTGAGTCAGTTTGAGGAAAATTCCAAGTGGAGTAGCAACGTCTTTTAAATTATGAAAGAGTCTCCCACTATGATGTAAAACACTTTTCAAATACAAATTGTGCTCTCAGAGGCCTTGAAAAGCTCAGGGGCATATTACTTGTAATAAGCAAGACTTTTTTTCAACATGTTTTGTAGCAGATAGGCAGACACTTCATACTTAACTTTAATACTTAATTAAATTGCCACTTATGAACAAGCAAAATGAGTTTTAAACTTTCTTTGTTAAGTGCGATCTCTCTAATTCATGTAATTAGGCCGTAGGATTGTAAGTTTAACCAGCCTCATGTAACAGTGAAATGGTCCCAAACTAATAGCTTAAAAAGATGTAAGTGTCAAACTTTTTCATTTGATCCTTGGATATAAAGGAACACTTTAACTTAGCTAATTTATCAAAAGGTTCAATGTAGGACAATTAGTAACAGCTCTCATACCTTATGTCATCATGTCATTGTGACTTGCAGATTTAAATTTGTACAATTGGCTGTGTAATGACCAAACGTTGACTCTGCCTCTCCAGTAGATTCCAGAAATCAACAACCAGGTCCCGTGAGCACATCAACTGTCTATGAAAGCCTGGCCTTTGATAGACCATTGATACAAAACAAACAAATATGTGCTCACATACTCACTCTTAAGATGAATTTAGAACTGACTGATTTCTCAACGTGAAAGTTTTATTTTCTGGATAAATTGAAAATAAAACTAGAAGAAAGACCTAGTGAATTGGCTTGTAAGTGTTCATATCACAAAAACCTTCCACATTTTGTGACATTAAAATCATTAATTTTCAAAAATTTTAAATGTAATTTTATGTGAGGCACCAACACAAAGGACTTTTCTAAATGTTTTACAACTAAAGATGTAAAAAGGCTTCATGAATTTGTATTCAGGTAATATTTAATCTCCCAATTAAATATTAGCAGATAATGATCTTTCTCTTTAGTCATTACAACTCTTTTTGAAGATTTTTGAAGTTTCTTTTAGTCAATTTACACCCATTGTTTGCAAAGTGTATCAGATTATCAAATTGAACCGTGATCATCTATAAAAATCAATTTGAAGTCTTATAATGTACAAACTCTCAGTTGGATTTTGTTGCAGAGTTTACTGGATCTTTCTTGGTAATAAATACTCTTTTTTAAACCACTACATTGTAGTACATAGGGTGTGAGCTTGATTGACAGCGCTAATGCCCTCCTCCTGGCTATGATTGGTTCTGACGAAGGAGTGTGTTTCTGCAGGTGGCGATAGGACTGCAGAGAGGAGGCAAAGGAGCTTAATTTTTTCACAGACTATCTCAAATTTGACTGTTAGGACATAGGGACAACTTAACTCTATAAAAGCTACATACTGTAGTTTTACGAGGTTTTCTTTAGTTGTCCTGCATCCATCTTGCCATGAGAACAATCATTCCAGCAGCCTTATACTGCCACCACTTCTGTCACGGTAGTGATTCTGTGTAGGGTGATGTGCAATGCTAGTTTTCTGCCTCACAGAGTATTTTGCATCGTCTTCCTCATATTCATGTTGTGAACCTACATGGCTGCTGGCAAACTATAAAGCTAACATTCTTTCACGCAGTGGGCCACTGACAGTGGCTGAGTTAGCGTTGGCTTTCTAAATAATACACTCATTGCATGGCCTGCTAGTTTTCAGTTATTTCACAGTCAATACATTTCAAATGAGTGTTGGAACAGTGGTGCTTTGAGATGTCAAAGCCACGGATATTGTTTTATATCCATCTCCCCAACTTTCTCCCCGGTCTGTCTTCTGTGGTCTTTATAATGCTGTTTCTTCTTTAATGTTCTCCAACAGACTTCTGAAATAAAAGCTCCAAAGAGAAGATTGAGCTATGGGTATGTGATAGGAGATAGTTCATATTTAGACAACCTCTGAACACAACAATGAGAACAAACAACAGAGATAAAACCTTTTCAGGCATTGAAATTATACCATAAAACAACTAGCTGTTGGTTAAAGCATCATTCAGCCGAGGCTCCAGGATGAACATCGTTGGTTTTGAACAGAAAAGGCGATTCCCATTTATGACTGTCCTTGACATGTAATCTATCAAAATATCTCTCTGTCATCTTCTGGGTTTCAGAAACCCTGAACGGCCTCTTTCAACTCTTCAGATTTAGCTCGAGTCACATGTTGCATAGAATGCAATGTCTGATGTTGTCAATGCTGCTGATCCGATTTTTAAATTTGCTGCTTTATTTGTTTGGACAAAGAGACAACGATGAAGGAAATCCATGGTGGTCCAACAATTTCTTTCAAAAAGCTCTTCTTCAAATCTTGCAATTGGTCACAAATTTCCAAGTTTATTTTCAGAAAACTTGTCTTAACATACAGTTGCTTCAGCAGTGGCCTCAGCTTCATACTTGGCCTCCGCATCATACATGTTACTGCATGTTAACCACATCTTTGTGGAAGGAATGTGAACATTTTTAAGAGGATTTATCCATTACTTTCATTGTTGTTGGTTCAGTCATGAGCTTATGGTGACATTCTTGAGCCAGCATGCAGACAGTGAATCTGTCTTTACTCTGTGATCACATTTTGTATTTCAGCTTCATGAATACAAAATGTAGCAAAAGAGTAGCAAAAGTTCTCCCTGAATATGAACATTGTATGAACAACACCAGATGTGACAGGCCAAAACTCTTGACTTTCTTTATCTAATAACAAAATTTTTTATTTGTTATCACTATTCCACACCTTAAGAACAGAGACCCGCAGTGACTGTCATACTGCTCACATAATTCACCGAGCCAAACCACAAAGTATGAATGTGGAACATATCACAGAACTTTAATTTAAAACTGTTACGTCAGTATGTGACAAAGAATGACACTATTTGATCACACTATTGCTTATATGATTAACCTGACCATTTAAATGGCAGCAGAGCACATTTTAGCTTAGACTGGCTCAGTTTAGCTTACTCTAACTTAGTTTAGTTTATTGTAAGACAACACAATAAACAGAAGAGAATAAGTGAGTTCAAAGGTGCAGCTTTGTGTCTCTACTGAAGCCCTTTTGACTTTTTCTTTATAAGATTTGAAACTGTTTACTGTGTTCCAAAAACAACCCAACTTTCACAAGAATTAGAGTAGTAGTTCATTGATATAAAGCCTCAATAAAACTGTTACGCACTGAGATTATAGTCCCTCCATGTTTTAGTCTCAGAAACCATGGATTGAAACCAAAAACCTTTACTGTTTTGTGCATTTTCATTTTAAAATATATTTGTCAAATTTAAATACAAATTATTTTCTGTTGGGATAAAACATATGGTCTTGTAGGTACTGGGTCAAATATTTATGTATAAATACATAGACTGAGAAGCACTCAGACAATTTTTTATTTAAAGAGCTCAATCAAAGCAGTGACACTCTTCTGCTAGAGCTCTTTTAAAATATTTTAAACTAATATGTGAAAATAGTGAGTAAAAAGGAACTATGCCCATTATGCAAATAATAAACATAAACTTAGAAAAGAAATCTGTCTTCTGACACATTCCCAAACAGGCACTACAATTATTGTACACTTCCACTGTAGGAGGCGCTGTTTCTTCTGTTATGATAAATTTATATTTGGGTATTTTTATTATTTTTTATATCACATTGTGAGCTCTGTGTTAAAGCAATACTAATAAATGCCCATACAAAATATGGGCATTGACATCATGGGCTGAAGCATTTACTTTACTTGTTTAGGTGTGGAGGGCAACAGAGAGTGAGAAAATTGCTAAATGTTTTGTTTCCCTTTGTCAAAGAGTAATGGGTTTTTGTTTTTAGATATGAAAAGAAGATCAAACCAAATAAAACATTGTTTCTAGGATGTTTCTGATATATATTTTTTATCACTATTGTTTTATGAGAAAATCCAATTACCCCAAAATCTCTTGACCCATCATAATTAATGCATCACAAAGAAAGAATTTGATTTAGGAAAAAAAAACATCTATATTTACAGTACCGGTATATCTCATTTCCCTTTTCATCTTATTTTTAAACTATCCTGCTTTATAGCAAACAGACTCTGTATTCTGTAAGTGACAATAGCAATTACACCATCAGAGGTCTGCACTCATAAGTTAAACCAATTATGGGTGGAATGTTGAATTAAACTGTTTATTTTGTTATGTCTTGGCGTGAGTATCTGTGGATTGATTGTCGATTATTCTGTTAAAAGTGTCCCAAGGACAGCTGGGATCACAGAGAAGATTTCAAATGTTGACATAATTTTTCTAAGTCATGACAGAATGAGTAAATGTTTGTATTTAGTCCAAAATGAAGAAAAGTTCATTTCCGTTCCAACTTGATCAAATTATACAGCATTGAAAAATATTTTATTTGCAACTTAATGCAAACTTTTAAAATAAGTCATGGTTTGGTAGCCGTAGGGGGAATTATGTGACCAAGTTCTGCTTTAAATCCCCTCAGCCCACCCTCATATCCATGCATACCAACACACCTTTTATCCATAAACAACAACTGTGGCCCAAATCTCGGTACCAGAAAGAGTATGTAACTCTACCTTTTTCTAGATACTGTACCAAGCCAGATGGGAGTGGTTCATTCCCAGTGGGGAGATGTATCCAGGACAGGTCATAAGATCTGCAGTGTGCAGTGGCCCTCAGGGGACACTCCAAACTGGGGCTACATTGTTCACCAGCATCATTGTCTGCAAGGGTTTCCCATGGATCAAATGTTGAAAACTTCAAACCCAGAGGTCTCATAGCTGTTCAATGAGTACGCTGGGAGACAGGGCTGTTCACACACGGTTTCTCACTGATCTGAACGAGGCCTCGTTAGACACAGTCACAGTGGCTCATCATCTGGATGCTGAAGAAAGAAAAAGGGGAGATGCTTCAGCAGAATAGGAAAATGGGGAAAAAGCAGCAGCAAAATACGCAGAGGAAGACTAAAATGCCGTATTAATATTACATAGTGGCTAAAAGCAGCAAAGCTAACTGCGCAGAAAAACTAAATTTGGAATTTAGTTTTCAGATGGCAGTCCTTCAAACTATCTTTGCATGAAAAGAGCTAGAAAGAAAGCAACTTTATTTGAAATTCATAAGAAATCATTTGACATAATGTGACTGAAGACTAAAGATAAAATCAAATATAATGTTTGTGAACCAATTCTGCAGCAGTTCACGTTAAGCAACACAACAGCTTGCGTACAGATTTTGCAATTGCGCTTGCTCTAGTTGTTGAAGGTCATTTGTCAAAGAGCAGCAAAAACACAACATTGACCTATAATCTAAAAAAACAAAACAACTGTCATTTCTGCCTGCTTTAGCTTACAGTGCCCAGCAAAAGCATTCATGCCGTTTTGAACATTTCACATTTTATCATGTTTTGACCCCAAACTTTTATGTACTGTATTAAAATAAAATCCAGATGTCACTTCATTAGTAATTAAAGTGGCCAGTAAGTAAGCTTACATTAGTTTAAATCCAGTAGTTTGTGAAGGCCTCAGATGTTTGTCAGAGAACAACAGCATCATAGAAAACAAGGAAGACAGCAGATGGGTCAGGGAATAAGTTGCACAAGGTTGAAGTAGAGGTAGAGTTTTGAGAATCTGATTGTACAATCCATCACCTAAAAGTGGAAAGACTGTCACTGTTTCATCTTGACTCTTTCCTAGACAAAGTTATTGCTGCATCTCTTCCATCCTGTAGTCTTTAAAGGGGTAGTATCCTTTAAAATCAACTTTTTTAAAATGTACATTTCATATTATAACATACTTGGAGTGTAGCCTTGATTCTTGCATGTTTGAGAAAACCTTTGATCTCCCATGGCAACTATTCAGCTGTCCAAAACACATGGTTGGACCTAAGCACCACCTTCAAGGCGCAGCTCCACCTCAAAGCTGCAGCTTCTAAGCTTCCAGATTTCTGCCTTACAGAGCAGCCGTCCCCTCTGACTCCCCTCACTCAATGCCTTCTGACTCGCCAGCAGCAATTAGGAAACACCTTTTGTAATTGCCAATATAATGAGCTCAGTGTAGGAGCTATTTTTCAGTGCAACACTAGTAAAAACATTGTTAAATGGTTAATAGAGGAGCGCTGTTGTGATGACTTCCTGAAGGAGGAGTTTCAGAAAGAGCAGGAGTTTTGAAAGAGACAGGTCCAATTTCAAAGAAAGTTACATTTCTTTTAAGTTATATACACTGCTCAAAAAAATAAAGGGAACACTCAAATAACACATCCTAGATCTGAAAGAATGAAATATTCTCATTGAATACTTTGTTCTGTACAAAGTTGAATGTGCTGACAAAACAAAATCACACAAAAATCA
>CAEFZX010015211.1:0-13381 GCA_903066825.1 Alfaro cultratus
ACACGCTGGAGGGACTATGTCTCTCGGCTGGCCTGGGAACGCCTTGGGGTTCCCCCGGAAGAGCTGGAAGAAGTGGCTGGGGAGAGGGAGGTCTGGGCCTCCCTTCTGAAGCTGCTACCCCAGCGACCCGACCCCGGATAAGCGGAAGAAAATGGATGGATGGATGGATGGATGAATGAGGAGTTTGGTTTGATGTGGCAATGTTTATTTTTTAAATATAGAGTGACTTTTTTTGAAGTCAAGGTTTATTTATATAGCACATTTATAACAGCCTCAGCTTCACAACAACACACCACAGGTAGATAAATGATAAAATAGAAATAAAATTAAATTCAGTAAAAAAAAAAGAAGACAAATATACAATTGGCAGAGATACCAAAAGCTAATAATATGAATAAAACCCCCAAAATGTTGAAATTTAGCTGCAGAAACTATCTTCCCTCCTTTACTTTTTCTCTTTAGCTGTTGAAGTCCAGGGAGAATAGATGAGTTTTCAATCTGGACTTAAACTGACCTACTGACAGAGAGCTTAGCAGACAGAGGGAGACTGATCCTCCCTCTGGATCAGTCTCCCTGATCCAGGGAGTGGCTCTCTGTGGCTGGGAGCCACAGAGAGGCTCCCAGAGCCTCTCTGTGGCTCTGGGAGCCACAGAGAGGCTCTGTCCCCTCTAGGTTTCAGTCGAGCTTTAGAGACAGACAATGAAAGCTGGTCAGTTGGTCTCATAGCTCTGGGTGGGGTGAAGGGCTGCAAGAACTTACTGAAGTAAGAAAGGCCCATAGAGTTTAGACACTTAAAAACAATCAATAAAACCTTAAATTTTATCCTCAAAGCAACAGGAAGCAAAACTGGAGTAACAGCTTCACGCCTCTTTGTTTTGGTCAGTTTGGAGCTGCAGCATTTTGGAGGCTCTGCAGTCACTGCAAGCAGCTCTGGTCCAACCCTAAATACAGAGAGTTTCAATAATCTATTGTAATTTTTTCTACAGATTGGAACTACAGGAGACTTTGAGTCAGTATGTCTCAGATACTCTCATTTACATCGTAGCTGTGAGAGATTTCTGTAAGATGTTCCCTGGATGGAAGAACTGCAGAGAGAAAGAAGTGGAGAAAATCAGAGGAATCAAAGAAAGGGCTGATGAGATTGACCCGTCTTTCACCAAGTCAGAGAGCAAAGAGAAGAGCTCTAAGAAACCCGTGACAACATTAAAAATAAAAAGTGTTGCAGAGCTTGAAAATTTACTTGGTAAAGTGTTGAAAGAAACACTGAAGGGTTTGAAGAAGCTCTACAGCTTCTTGGATGCAGTGGAGAAGCTGGCGGTCACGTCTCTGCAGGTTTTCACTGAGGAACAGATATTGTTCCTGCCTGAAGGGATCAGCTTTGATGAAGTTCAGGATTTGATCAAATCTGCACGACTGATCTGCCCTCTGCTACTGGAGTTCAAACGAGACGCAGCGGCTTTCTTTGTTCCCAGAAGACACAATGTGGAGGTTCTGCTGTACCAGCTGGAAAAACATGTAAAAACCAGTGAGAGAATAAATGAACACCTTGCTGACAGGTAAATTTGTCTTCATCAAGAAATAACTTGTCTTTTGTTATGCACATTACATGTTCATAATTCTAATATATTTTCAAACAAACAAGCATTCAGAAACATTTCTGTCTTCCACAGCCTCACAATCAACATTTGCCAGGAAATAACAGAGAACATTGCTGTTGAATGTGATTTATCTGATAATAACATGCAAAAAATGACTGATCAGGTCAAACAACTTGATAAAATCAGGTAAGATCCAAACCCCCAATAAACGCATTTTTGCTTAAAGATCTTCCAATGTTTTCAAATCAAAAACTAAACTTTCTTCTCTAGGATGGACGACGACTTTCGGATGATGTTCCTGTTCCAGAGGATCAGCTACTCAGAATTTGTTAAGAAATACGATGATGAGCTTCCTGAGATGCTGCAGTTTTTTGATCAGATTGAACAATGTGCTGTTCAGTTAGACAGAATGAATAAGGGAGCAAAGATCTCCAGTGTGGCTGGGAGCTCAGTGGGAGCAGTGGGAGGTATCCTGTCCATTGTTGGCTTGGCTTTAATTCCAGTTACATTTGGTGTGTCTTTGGGTTTGACCATTGCTGGTGCAGCTGTGGGAGGAACCAGTGCATTGAACAGCTTGGTAACCACTGTAGTAGAGGGTAGAGTTAATAGTAAACAAACACAACAAGCAAATGCAGCCTTTCAAAAATTCATGTTTGGTGTTCAGAGAATCCAGGACTGTCTGGATGAGGCGGCCAAACTACCATATGCTGAAGTCACACAAACCAGTGAAGGTGTGCTTTACATGGCAGGAAAGACTGCTGCATATGTACGTGGTATTGAAAAGGCTGGTGACTTCATTGTTGATGTAGCTGCTGTTGCAAATGCAGGTAAAGTTGTACTACAGGAAGGCAGAGCATTGGGTACGGTAACCAATGTGGCCTCAGATGTTCCTGAAATTGGTCAGGCAGTAGTTAGAGGGTCTCTTGCTCTCTCCAAGACGGCCAGAGTTGGCTTTATTGCAGCCAATGCCTTCTTCCTTGGCATGGATCTCTTCTTCATCACCAAAGACAGTATAGCCCTGGCTAAAGGGACAGAGACTAAGATCTCTAAGTTCCTCAGAGCCAGAGCTGCTCTTTGGCTCTCAGAGATAGAGGCCTGGGAGAAAATCTGCAACTCACTGTGTCGCAGCAAACTGACCACAGAGGAAAACAGAGAAATGCTTGAGAAGCCATTTTATCCTATCTAAGAGCAATCTGTCTATTAATGGGTGCATAAATATTTGCTTTGGGGACTCCCTAAGAGAAAAACTAAAATAACAAAAATAATTTCAATTTGTAACCCAGTTTTTCTACAAGAAAGGTAGATAGACTGTAATGTATTATTATAAGTATGTCAGCTTAGATACAGGTGACTGTTAGTCTCCATTTCACCAGCATCGTATCAAGATATTCATGTTTAAGTTGTGGCTGCACCTTTTACCAGACTAAACAGACGAGTCAGTCAGTAGCAGCCAGAACCTCCACCTCCCTGTCCCAGTGAAGCAGGTGAGACTCTGTTCAATAACACACTTCTTGGTGTCACTACAGGTGACATTTCTCTGTGTTGTTGCTCTTTCTACAATTGCATAAAAACTTTTAGTATTTATTCCTGATAGAAATTTAAACAATTTTTATAAAATGATAATAAAAACATTCTCCTGTCTGGACTGGAGACTGAGCAATTTGAACAGTCAGTATCTTAGTAACATAATGCCACTTTCCCTCCTAACTTCTCCACCCTTATTTGCCCAAAATCAATTTACAAAATGCGCACAGCAGTTTTTTTTGGAAGTCTGTTTCTTTATGTACATTTTGTATGTTGCCTGTGAATGTTGCTGGTGGAGAAACCTTTCAGAAAACTAAAAACTAAAACTAAAAACCCTATTAGAAGTCCACTTTGCAGTCTTATGTTATCATGTTGGTTTGGAAGCTAAACTTCAATAAATTGATCTGACTTTGCAAGGAAATTTGTTTTAATGTAATTTTAACGTTTCACAGGTTAGTTCTAATTTTGCTATATAGTTACCAATGTATGTTAAATGTCTGTTATATTTCAAGAATATTTAGAGAATTTTTTTCTTTTTTGCAATAAAAGATTTATGCGTTTAGCAAAATGTTTAAGTTGGCTTTTAATCTTGCTTCAAATAGTGAATTGGATACTGTATGAATAATTGACTAGCAGTAAATATTGTTCTCATCTAAATATTCAACCAAAGGAAATGATGTAGTTGTGATCCTTTAATGTTATTTCTGTAAAGCTTTGATGGGTCAGAGACTGAATAAAGTGACAGCAACTGTTCAAATGGTTAAATTTTATTTTTTGTCTTGGTGAATCTCAGGGGGGAAATACTTTTTAAACTCCAGCCACACAAACTGAAATGCAGAGGCGTCTCAACAATCACCTGCAGTTTTCTAAAGTTGAATTTCCTGAAGGGATCGATGTGATGATGTTAACATGAGAGTCCAGAAGCACAGAAAGGTTTAGTTTGACCTGTTTCCCACCAACTTTTCAACAACCAATCATTGTAATTTGTTTCAAATCTTCTATTGCATAAAACGTGTGTGAACTGAATGATTGTTGCTTTTTCTCCTTTGACACGTTGTGTGTTAAGTGTGCAAACAAGCCAAGCAGAAATAAGTCTGTCCTTGTATAAGTAAATCTTCAATGTATTAACAGAAATATTGATTTGTGATTTGTTTTCATATCAAGTGATCCAGATTAAGAGGAATGGAGGGAATCTGATATAAACTGCTAGGGTTGAGCAATAAGTATCATCATAATCATATAGCTATGAATAATCTTACTTCAATATGCAGATTTTTTATTCAGCGATGTATAAATTTCTATATAATCCAACATTAAAGCAATAGACAATGTAATGTAATTGGAGCTTTGCTACATATATAATAAAACTTAATTTCTAAATCATTTCTTCCATTTGTTCTTTTTCAACTCAACCAACAAAGAAGAGTTTGTGCTTCATACTGATGGACCAAATGCATTTTGTTTCCCTGTTAAGCTGAGTTTCTTTTATTCGTTTGGTTTTCAGGCTTTTCCATAAGATCACCTGTCGTCTAACATTTAGCGCCTCCCAGAGGTTGGATCTTGTAATACACAGAGTGCATTTGATTGACAAATATACATTTTGTGTTTTAATCTCTTCTGCTGACATCTCCACTTCCTTCACTGTAAAAACACAAAATTTACCAAATATTTTTGTAGAGTTTCTAAAGCAAATATTTTAGTACACTTTAGTAAAACAAAACTAACTTCAGCAAGATTTAGGAGTTTGTTTTAAGCCAATAATTTCTAAATATTGATGAAAAAGTACTTTATACATTGGCAGATTATTTAGCTTTTAACAAGACATTTTCCCAAATAATTTGCCAATGAAACGTTTTCATCAATATTAAGGAATTATTGACTTAAATCAAGCGCCTTTGTCTTGCTGAAAAGTTACTTGTTATTTAGTTTTGTCTTATTTCAAGTGAACTGATTTATAAATAACTAGACCAAAAATACTTGGTAGTATTTGCGTTTTTGCAGGGTATATTTAACTGTAAGTATGATGCTTTTTTTCTGAAACACTTTTGCCAAATATCTAATTCAGTGAAAGAAGGTTTTCTTTGTATTTGAACATTTTGTGATGATGGGAAACAGAACAAATCTGTAAGGAGGAATACTTTTTCCCAGCAATATGTGTATTAACTGTTATAGTTAATATAACAGACATGTTAGCGCCAAGTCTGTAATTTCATTATTAGATTTGTGACTCAAGTCCACCTGGAGTTCAGGTAATATAACTCAGAAATGTTTTAATAAGCTGCAAAATCTATTTCAATTGAACAAAAGTCCATGTTTTTAGACAATAAAGATGTCATCTCTGGTTTAATTTGGGGAAATCTTAAATATTTATTATGTATTATGCAGTTGGGGTTGTGTAATCAGACTGATGAGCTTCATATTATTCAGACCAAATGATAATTTGTGTGTAGCTTTAACTTTTTCAGGCTCACGATAAACAACAGCTGCAAACTGATAAAGTTGAAGAGCAAATTTTTCCCACAGCGTCCAGCAGATATGTGACTCCTTCTGAGACAGGAAGTCTGACGTGTTCACATCCTGTCGGATCGTTTTCTACATCAACCAACGTTCAAATCTTTACTTTTAAACTCAAATCTAACAATATAAACTCAATAAAATAACCATCCAAACTCAATGTTTAAGCTGTTTCATGGTGTGGGAAGCATCTGAGAAAAATAATGAAACAATGCTGCTGCTGACATTTTATTTAACCACTTATAAGAAGTTATAATTAGGTATTTTATATATTTTCCACTGAATTATTTCCATATTTATATTCTTTAGATGTCTGTGGCTCCTCAAAGCTGTTACTGAACGTTCATATGCAGAAACATTACATATTTTTCTCTCTAACTGCAGGGGTGGAAGCAGATTTTTACAGTGTTTTCTTCATCCTTCATTACCAACTCTTTTATTTTCATTATTTCTCCTTTCTTTTCCATCTGAAATAAACCCTGAGAAATTTCTTATCATATTTTATACAAACATGTCTGGAACAACTTAAAAGCCCACTGAACTGAACCCCGTTAAAAACCTCCTGCTTATCCACCAAATGTTGATTTCTGAGTTAAAACCTGAGTATTGATGTTTCTAAATGAATATGATCTGGTTTTCTCTGCTTTACTGAAATCTCTGCATCTTTTTATTTTGAATTTGTCCTTGGAATTTCACAAACATGTCAGTAGCTCATAGAATAAAAGAACAATGTTGATTTTACTCAAACATAAACCTATAAAGAGTAAAATTAAAGAAACGGATCATTTTATGCTTCACTTGTGAAAGTAAATCTGTTAGTTTTCTTCTTAGCATTTAATGAATGTCAAACTGCTGGGTGGAAAATATTAAATAAAAATAATTAAAGATGTTTTGAATTTCAACAAAAAAAAACAAATTTAAAATAATATAGAATTTAAATCTTTTAACTTTAACATAAATCACAGGCTTAGCAGCACATTTAATATCCCTGCAACATGTCAGTGATGATGACAATAAGATGAAATCCTATAAAATGTAAGTTTTTCTATTAGTGTCATTTTGTAAATAATGACACTTTTAATTGAAAGTCGTATTAAAATGATCAACTCTGCATTAAAAGTGTCATTATTAATCGAATGTCTCCTCACAAACATTCGACTCCTTTATGTTCATTCAGTTTTATGTTTATGACAGTCATATCAGTTTATTGCACAACCTTCAGATTTAGCGTTAGTGGTTTATTCCTCGTTTCCCATCCCAGCGTCTTGGTAAAACGGCGTTTCCAGCATGGCTTCCTTCTTCCCGGACGTCGGCAGGCCGTCGCTCAGCGATTGGTGGATCTTCCTCCATGACTCCATCTCCGAGCTCCACAGAGCGGACCGGGCTCTGATGAACTGCGACACCACGGACTCGCTGCCTCTGGCCAGACCGATGCTGTCCTTACAGATGAAGAAGATGTCCATGCCGAGGAAGAGCGCGTTAACGGCGATTAGGCCGGCTCTGGCCGACTTGGAGGCGGCCAGCGATCCTTTAACGGCGGCCTGACCCACATCTGGGATGTCCGACGCCAAGCGGGGAAGGCTCCGCACAGCGCTCCCCTCTTGAGCCACCGCCTTCCCGGCGCTGGCCACAGCCTCCTCGGTTTTTAACAGTTTCGCAGCAGAAGCTAAATCAACGATTGAATCAATACTTTTCCCGACTGCCCCCACTTTAAAAGCAAGTTTCCCAGCTCCCAGAACCACGTCGATGCCACTGGTTTCCATTTTGGTGATGGCTTGTTGCATCACCTCTTCCAGACATTCCTGCAGCTTCATCACGTCGTCCATGAAGCTCTGGAAAACCTCGCTGGCTTTCTTCTGGTGTGTGTGGTTGACGCCCACCTCAGTGGCGGTGGTGACGATGCTGTTGACCCCGCTGGTGACCCCCATCCCGATGCCAGTCATGGTCAGGGCCAGAGACACTCCGGCCGTGAACGGGATCAACGCCAAGCCGACGATGGAGAGGACGCCGCCGACGGCGCCCACGGAGCTGCCCACCACGCTGGAGATCTTGGCTCCTTTGTTCATGCTGTCCAGCTGGACGGCGTTCGCCTCCAGCTCGCTCAGGAACGCCGCCATGCGCGACTCGCGCCTGCTGAACTCCTCTGTGAAGTTCTGATGCGAATCGTCCTGGAACAGGAACACGGTTCGAAAGTTTGGATCCGACCTGAGACCAGAAGAAAGAACAGATAATTTAGACATTTCACTCAAAATATTCATTATTTAGAACAGGAAGTGAAATATCCTCCACTGTCCTTTAAGGTTCAGACGCTTTTCCCACAAATTCAAGCACTTTTCAAGGATTTTCAAGGTAAGTTTTCACATTTCTAGATAAAAAAATAATACAAATGAATTAAAGAAGATATTACGGTAATAGTAAGAAATTATTTATAAGAATAAAATTACAGAATAAAGTAGTACAAGAATAAAGTACTAGTTTTATGAGAATAAAATCAAAATAATACAAGAATATTCTAAATATTTCTAGAAGAAAGTCATAATATTACTTTATTCTTGTACGAATTTATTCTACAGTTTTATGGGTTTTACAATAACATAAATATGTATAAAAACAAACACAGTTAACCCTTTAAAGGCAGCGTATTCAAACATTTGTCCCATGGATGAGTCACCGCCAGGTAAGGGTTAATAAATAATAAACAATATAAGAAAATAAATAATGAGTTGAAATTAAATTTCTAGTTTTTCCTCAGGTTGATCTTTTGTTGCCATTCAGGGATGAAATCACAAACCTGATTTGATGAAGCTGGTTAATGTGATCCAACATCCTCTGAACGTCATTTTCAGGTAAATCCACTCCGAGGTTCACCTGAACTTCACCAACCAGGTTTAAGGAAACGTCACTGAAGCAGCTGTTAAAGACACAGAGACACGTTTTAACAGGAAGTCGTAGTTCAGCAAACTGACAGAGACTCACACCAGAGACGGGTTGGTTCAGGCGCTGAATCCAAATGCACACATAAGATTTTTTTATTTGCTAAAGGAAGTAATAAAAGATGACCTTCTGTGTTTCTTTGAACCCGTTAGAGTCGGTCTCTGGCCTATTGACCGATACGTTCACTACATGTTTTGCACAAACACATTCTGAAATAGTGAGAATTTATTCTGCTCAGGTTAGAATGAGCTGTTTCAGGGCGTCCATGTCAACAGATGCACAATTACACAACTGTGCATCTTTGAAAAGCATTAGTGGAGCCTCCTGCACAACCAACAAGAACGCAGCAAGTGGTTTTTGGATGATAAAACAACAATAAAACACTTGTCGTTGTGCACGAAAGAAAGCACAACAAATTCAAAAAATAGCAACTCTCAAAGGAGGTCAAATAATTGAATTAAATAATAATAAATAAGTATACAGTATGTCAATGGATATAAAAATATGGATGTTATATATGGATGTAAAGGAAAAATAAATAAAATTGTGCAAAATGTGAAGTCTTCATAATAGGTCCCCTTTAAAAGAGTTCAAAATAAAATAATGCTTCATAAGTGATGCAGTACTTTGTGTTGAATCCCAATGATTCTGGTTGTTCTGGTTCCAGATCTTAACTTTGTTACCTTTTCTCCATCTTGTCACAGATTTTCTTGGCGGTCTGGATGTATCGGTCCAGCTGGTGAGCCATCACATCCACATTCTGGAGTTTAGGCAGGAAGAAGACGCTGTCGTCTCTCTTAAACACCAGGAGCAGCGGGCAGATGAGACGCGCGGCGGTGACGACCGCCTGGACGCCGTCGGCGCCGACGTCTCCAGGCAGGTGAAGCGTCTGGTTCTCTGCGAAGACGTGCAGCGAAGTGACCGCCAGCTTCTCCACCGCGTCCAGGAAGCAGGCGAGCTTCTGCAGCCCGTCCAGCGTGTCGCTCAGCACCGCCGCCAGCTCGCTCTGCAGCTCGGCCAGCCGGCGGTCCGCCGTCAGACCGCTCACCTTGTTCTTCATGTACTCCACAAACGCCTTTCTTTTCTGCTCCGACTGAGTGACGTGGCTGAAGTCTAGGTTCACCTTGTCCGCTCTGTCTTTGATGTCCAGCATCATGTCCAACTCGGTTTCCCTCCACAGCATCCATTTGGAGAACATGGCACAGAATCCGCTGGCCAGCTGCATGGAGGCCAGCGTCTCTGAGACGTAGCGGCTCAGAGCCTCCGCTAGCTCCTTCCTGTGGAACGAAACGCATATTATATGTCAAAATTAACAACACAAGAGATAAATAACAAGTTCAAACAATAAATATGAAGTTTTTACTGCGGCATATAAAGAGCATTGGAGATCAAAAAAGAAGCGGTATATTTATACCAAAAAATATTTTGAGTTCTCACAAATATTCCAGTAAGAAATAAGAAAATTTCTGAATTTTAAAAGTCAAAATATGATTTAAAAAACTTTGGAAGTTTCTGAGATTAAAGGGTCAAACATTTTTTACTTTTGAAATTCTGAAATTTTATGCTAGAAAGTTTCTGAGTTGTTTTTTTTTTTTTTTTCAGCAAATTCTTGATTTTTCTAGCTGAGAAATTTCCAGTAATTTTTTATTTTTTTTAAGAATTTTTTTAGATGAATTATAACATTTCTGAGTTTTGGGGCAGAAATTTAGCACTTTCTTTTCTATCTACAATGGCCTTAACACCCGGGTGCACATACGTGAAAATATTGCAAAATTCCTAGCAAATATTTCTAAATTAGAACCACTGGGGGTAAAAAATCTCTAATAAAAATTCTAGAGGGACTGATTAATGTGACAAGATGTTCAATATCATTTCATTTTATGAAAACTCATCAAATGAGTCAGTTTTCATTTTTTACACAACAACAGAGGCTCCTAAAGCTTCAGATCATCCAAAGACTCCCAAAAGTTTCTGTTCAAGTGACATTTTTTAAACATCTAAAGATTTCCGTCATGGCTCCAGTGACTTTGGCTGTGATGAATCTCCACCATCTGCAGCCATTATCAAACCAAAACATCCTCAGTCGAAGCTGTTTATACATTATTCTGGTACAGAAAATCTGGATAAATCTAACTGCATCACTGGTGAAACGAATAAAGTCAAAGTAAATGAATACTTTGACTTTATTCAAAGTATTCATTTACTGCAGTAAATACAGTAAAGCTGTATTTACTGCTTTACTGCAGTAAATACAGTAAAGCTGAACTGAATAACCTGTAAATGGTTGCAGAGTAAATTCTCACCGCCATCTTTTCACTTCCTCGTCTCATAAAAACCTTTTTTCTACTCCTGATACCATCTGAAAACTGGTTATGTTAAAACATGAGTGGAACTTTAGACATGCGAACAGGATGGTTATCATTTATTCTTTTATTCCAACTTTTCATTACATTCCTCTATATACCGCTGTCATGAACCATTTTAATATTTTCATGATTTAAAGGCCTTTGATTTAAACGCGTCTTGTTGATGAAATATAAACTTTATTTGCACGAGTCGCGCTCAGTTCCAGGAAATGACCACTAGATGTCCCCAAATCTCACTGAGCTGAGCTCAGATTAAAGTTTGTCCCAAATTAATCTAAAAATAAAACTTGATCATTCTTACTTTTAATGCGTCACTCTGTTACTACAAACATGTGGCGCTTTTTCTTCTCCATATGAAGAGTTTAAATGTATTTTAATGGATTTTAAAGCCTTTAAATACACGATAAGAGCTGAGTAAAGGACGAGTTGAGTAAAAATCAATAGGTTGTTTGTTTGTGAAGTTACGACATTTTATTCCGTGTCATTCTCTCAGTTCCGTTCAGTTTGTCTGTGAGTTTCTCTTACCTTGCTGCAGACATGTTTTCTCCTCTCTCTCCACTTCCTGTAGGTTTTGTTTTATTCCTGCATGAATAAAACTAAAATCTCCGAGCGGACAGAAGATTTATGGAGCTGAACCTGTAAACTGAGCCTCGGTGAGAAACTTTCTGGTTTGAGCCGCATATCTGAGCTCGGTTTCGTTTTTCGTTCCTCCACATCAGCAGGTTGAACCGCACCCACCCGGTTAACCCGTTCAGCCCCGCAGACAGCGGAGCTAAAGATGAAAACAAAGCCACTTTAGTTCAACACAAACCAGCGAAACTGCAACAACCAATCAGATAAAATCTGCTAACTGCAACAACCAATCACAGAAAGAGGTTCCTCCCATTCAATGTTTCAATAGACTCTTTGTTCCGTTCAAAACCCCGGTTTATTATTATTATTGAACCATTTAAGCTTTTATAACTTTCTGGGTGCGCCCCATTTGTCAGCCGGCTCGCGGAGCGGCGCAAAGCGGAGTCTACAGATTTTATTGAGTTTTATGATGTTTTGTTGAATTACTGTCACGCTGTCATGAAACAAAAACGTTACGTTGCTCTGACAGTTCAATGTTTGACATGATCAGGAAAACCCCGCCCACATTTTCAGCGCCGGCTGACAGTAAACGGGCATATATCATCATTTTCTCACCTTTTCAGTTGTGGATGCCTAAAGATGTTTCAGGTTTTTTAAATAAACGGGATCCGTTTGTAAAGTTACAAAATAAAAATAAAAAACATAAGAGCAATATTGGAAAATGTGTATTATCTGAAAATAGTCTCCATATTTTTGCTTCAAACTTTTTAAAAGATTCAGGAAGTAGCTGTACAAACCGCCAACGCTAGAGGGCGCCGCAGATTCTGCCAAAGTGTTTCTTTGCACATGAACCGTGACAGAAGAAAGAAGTACGCATTAAACTTTCTGTTTGCTCTACTTGCGCAGAAACAGCTTGAGATCCTAAAAGAACCAGAAGGAAATCTTTAAAAGAGCAGAATGAAAATATGCGCAGTAGTGTTTAGTGATAAATAAGGTTATTTGTTTATGTAAGAAGCATTACGTTGTTTGCTTATTTGTTGAAAAAGGAAAGCTGTATATGCTGAAAGGCTAAGGACACTACATATTCTTTTTTTGTGAACATTAATGTTTTATATTATGTCAGGGAAACATGGTATATTGTTTTGTTGTTTGCTTGGTTTAAAATGCTCTCAAGGACAATTTCATTTATATTTCATAATTATTAAGCCTGGGAAAATATTTTATTGGGTTCAACATATACAACAACTCTATATCTGTGCAACAATTCTTTCTGTGGACTTTTCGTTTTGATGATTTTTTAAATAAGCTCCAGAAAGACTAGATTGGCATAGCAGCAGCAACTGTGGCGCTGCAAAAATAATTTAAATTAATTAATTAAAGTACAGAATAATAATGACGCCTATGATTTCTACATGTGAAGGTGTGACAGTCACTGCATAGCACTGATCTATTGTTTATACCCACTTATCAAAACTAAAATGGAAATAAGTTCATTTATTCTGAAATTTCTGCACTGTTCTTCTCAAATAATCTTTGTTTGCGGCAATGATGTATTTAATTGCCCTCAAAAACAGTAATTTATCCATGTTGTGTTTTATATTTAACAACTTATTTGCCCTTGAACTCTCCATTTATTGGTAGCAACTGATGCAGCAAAATCTCAAAAATATGACTACAGATATACAGATGTCAGCTGACCAAGCGGCAAATGAACTGGTGTCTGGCGCCATCTTGTGTAAGTTACAAGCAACTGCAGCATAATAATAAAATGATAAGTAATGATACAATGTGATTTTATCTATCTATCTATCTATCTATCTATCTATCTATCTATCTATCTATCTATCTATCTATCTATCTATCTATCTATCT
>CAEFZX010015213.1:0-59136 GCA_903066825.1 Alfaro cultratus
TCTGTCTGTCTGTCTGTCTGTCTGTCTGTCTGTCTGTCTGTCTGTCTGTCTGTCTGTCTGTCTGTCTGTCTGTCTGTGCAGCAGAATCTTGTTCTGATTCAGGTGGGCTGAATATAAATTTGCAGCACCCTTTCATTATTTATTTTTTATTTATTTTGCCAATTCACAATTCTACACTTCCTTGTTTTAATCTATCATATAAAGCCTAAAAAAAAATCATGTAAAGATTGTGGCTGTAAAGTAACAAATGCAGAATGATTAAAACGGGTATGAATGCTTTTTGGAAGGCACCAAATTAAGTTTTTCATGTCCTCCTATGCAGCGATTTCCTGCTACATTCTACCTTCATTGCTACATTTTACTTTGAACTAGCTTTCTTTCACTCCGCCTGAAAACTTCTCAGAAAGCACAGCAAGGCAAAACAGTATGAGAAAAGTCTTTCAAGTGTTTTTGCCCTTTGTAAAAACTCGCTTAGTCCCTAAAGAAACATTTTCCCAGCTAATAGAGGAGGGGAAGAAAACAAATAGCTAGGTTGAACTAATTACTCTAGGAAACCAGCCAAGACACCTCTCTTTGTGTGCTTTTGCTCTCTCTCTCTCTCTCTCACTTCTATTCCTGCATACTCTCATCAGTGACACCCACCTCTACTTTAGTCGTCTTGCTCCCTCTCTTGAGACGTGCCTGCTGAGAGCATTTCTGCATGTCAGCTTTTGCAAGATGAATGGTCGACATCTGCCAGAGAGCCTCGCTGGACATATTACCTAAGACACCAAACAATAACCTCCACGCACACACACACACGCACACGCACAGGGAAAAACACACTGACACAGAGAGATGCTTGGCCTTAAACGGCCTGCCAAGACCTGACCTTCTCGTTACAACCATGATCACCCCCACGGGGTACAGGTGACATCTGGCTAGGTAATGCGTGTGTGTGTGAGTGTTTGTTTGGGTGTGCACAGTTAGCGATCTGTATTTTATCCTCGCTTCCCCGCCTGAAAGCCTCATCCATGTTTTTATCCCCATGTCTTTTCGCCTGTGAGTGTTTGCATAGTTGCCGTTAAGCCCAATGCCGCAAGGAGCCCGGGCAGCATCAGAAGGGCCGGTGCGCCCCGAGAGTTTGACCATCTGTGCATTATTGGTTGTCATTAAGGTTTCTAATTCAGAGGTGTCTTGGGGATTAGCCAGACGAGGGCAGAAAATGTCATTACCCTGTTCCTCCTGCTGAGCTGCCGTGACCATATTTACATATTTATACACCTTAATTGTCTTTGCCTCGCTGCCGTGACATTGAGGCAGCTGGAGTTCGGTGTGAGTGAAAGACAAAGGAGGGAAGAGTGACAAGAACAGAACGACAGCACGCAGTTGGCTCAAATTCTATTGATTTTTGAGTAACACGTCAGTAAACGCAAAGGAATAATGGAAACAACTAAAAAAAAAAGAGAGAGGTTGTTTGTTATTACGATATGAAAAATCCATTTTTTATTTTTTTTTTGCTCCTTGTATTATAATATTGAACTCTATAGGTTGAATTGCTTAATGTATTCCTTAACAGTATAAATCTACTCAGATACTGACAGTAAAGAGTAAAAAATATGTTTGGCATGTTTTGACATAATGAGAACTCTCCTTGAAGCTTACTTATTTCCCAAAAGTGTTTGAGGAGCACATCTTTTTTTCCCAACATGATCTCAAAGGGCTTTGATGCAGGGAGGTAAAACTGCTAACTTTTATAATTTAAAGTAAGCATAAGTCCAAACACTAATCAGTGTACATATACTGCATATCAAGCAAAACTAGAGTGGCTGAATCCATATTCCTGGCAGATGTAGATTTAAAGTAAGATCTTCACCAAAGTAAGAGTAAAATAACAGCAAAGACCTGAAAAAGTGGGTCTAGATTTATATAGTCTGTAATGCCAATTATTATTTTTCAATTGATCTTTTTTAAAGGGTGTAACTAATTTTTAAGATGCCATTTTAAAAAATTTAGTTAAATGTGCTTTTTTCATAAATTTTTTATTGAAACCCAGTTTGTGTTTTATTCTTGTTTTTTGAAATATGTCTGTAACATTTAAAAGCAATGTCCTTGGCTGAATGAAAATACTAAATCTAATCTATCAGGTGTGTGAATAAGTTTGGCATAGTTAGATTTACTAACTGGACAGCAAAACATGTTTGAAAAAAAAAAGAAAAAGTTGTTGGATGGATATTTCATGTTAGTCCAGTTGGAATCAAAAGCTACTTCCAAGGGAGTGCAAATGTAAAGTATTATTAACTTCCATAAATACACTACTAATTTCCATTTTTATTTCAGACACATTTTCTGATCAGCAAACTGCACTCAGATAATTTCAGCTCTTGAGAGAACTCTCTCAGGCTTGTGACAGTGAGAATGCAGGCTGCAACGGATATAATGCTTAATAACTACTGCATTGTTTCTTTTACTGACAATTATTTATAGTGTTTGTAGCTTAGATGACTGGCACTACACCTGAGGTAGCATTTTCAGGAGATCTTCATCATCAGTCCATCAAGCCAAGCCTTTTTTCCTCTAACTTTTTAGGGATATCTTTAAAAAAGCCTGAAGTCTTTTCATAATATTCTGTATAGCAGTAGCATAAAAACTGAATTCGATTTTTTTTTTTTTTTTTGCTTTATTAAAAAAATGGTAATCAGAAGCAGAGGTGAAAATAAGGTTTTATATAGACCCTAAAGTCAAACTAATTTGATGTAGAAAACAAGTAGATATATTAACAGTCCTCTTCTATGAGGTAAAAGCAAGAAGGTTATTTCAGTTGGTAAGTGATTACATAATAACAATATGTAATTACATTATATTGTATTACATTAGCCAACCATTATCCAGTAAATACTATTGCAGTTGTTTCTGTGTTCACTCTTTGGCAGCATCTCACTGTCAAAGGAATCTATAATCCAAGAAAGATCATCAAACTCTGCCAAGATAACTCAATGGAAGTTGACTTTGTGACTCTGCCCACAAATCAAATCTAATTCAATATTACATTTCAGTGAGTCCAAACAATGTTAGAAAAGGCAGTGAGGGAAATATGTCAGAAACACCAATTGTAATGACTAAAGCTGGGCAGTAGTTGATACTCTTAATCTGGGAAAACAAAACCTCCACCAAGCACCCGGTGTGTTCTTAATTACTCAAATTAATGGGAAGGTCTAACAATTAACAACATAAACTAATCAATTCCAAATATAAAATAAAAATTAATTACAAATTTTGGTTCTAAATCAACTTAAATATATTCTAACTACCCAAAGAAGAAAACTAAATTGGTAGAAATTACAATCCACAAAATTTAGCACCAATGGCCACAACACTGGCTTTAAGTGATACTCATAGGGAACAATTGACTTTTGTAACTCATTACTTTGTCAAGTTTTAGCATATAGATAATTGGTGTTAATAAAATCAAACTTCAAAAGTTCTCATTTTGATACCAGTTCAAAATTTAATAAATTTATGTTCACAGCTCACCTTGTTGGAATATTTTAGACTTTTATTTTGTTATGTCTTTATCATAGAGCTCCATTGTACTTTAAGAGACCCAGGATAGCTATTAGCTTTATTGGAAATAAAGTAAAAAATATTGTCAGATGGACATTGCCATGTTGTTTATGCTACAATGCATTCTGGGTAAATGACACATGCTAGGTCCAATTGTGCTAGCTCAGTCCAGCCAAAACAGCAATGAGTGACATCATTAACCCTTTCCTTTTCAAACCAGAGTGTGTTGAAATTGATGGGAATGTAAAAATCACCAACATGAAGATGAAGAGGACCAAATGGAGGAAGAGGAAAGAGTTGGCTAAAGAAGCTGGTGTTTGTACTGCTTCAGAAATGAAACAATGGCACATACCTCTGCTTTGACCTTGTTATCTGGTAAGTAGTTGACATGCTCTATTACACCAGTTTAGGGTCCGGTCTTCAGTCCATTGTCAGATTCTCATTCGATACTGGCGTCAGAGGCAATAGCGCTTCCATCCAGCTTTACCTGTCTATGATATTTATCCGAGCATCTTTTGGTTGCTAGCTGGCAGAGTTGTTTAGGCACTTCATAGATAAAAACTGTCCGCATGGCATTTGTTTGAAGCTTGCGAGGGAAGTGACCACCTGTTAGATCCTTCATCAGTTTTGCTCGTATAAATGACTCAACATCTCGAGAGAAATGTTGAAAGCACAAATGTGGATTCTTCAGAAGTTGTGTTTGGTTCTTTCTCACTGTGCTCTTTCCCCCCCCCTTTTTTTTTGTGTGGGAATTGATGCTGACTCACCTCACTATTTATTTTTTCTTTTTTTTAATTATGGCCAACAGCGACAATGTGGCACTGTCTAAATTTACACCAGTCAGACGTAATATGATAAACAACAATTCAGGTAAAGTTAGTCTTCCTGTGTTTACTCTGTAGATTCCAGTAGAGAATGGATCCAACTGCGACATCAACCCAGTATACATTGCACAAGTGAAAAAAGTATGACCTCCATGGGTGAAAAATATAACAAAAGATACACATTTTTTTTAAATGATTGTGAGTTTTTCCATATCACAAACAGCATTTTTTTAGTAAATAAAAAAAAATGGATTGGGATTTGTTACTCTAAAGATAGGATAAATGTGAAAGTTAGCAAACTTAGGAAAGTGATGGATAAAGAAAAACAAGAGCAGTTTATCCAATCAATGTATGATAAACTGGGTGAAATGAGCCACTCACAATAAGGTCAAAAGCCATTATAAGTGCATTTTTGACTCTTTCTGTGACTAGAAACCATAATTGTGTCACCTATTGACTATCATAACACTATCACATAAATGGCTAGAGTTTCAGTGACATAGAAAGAATCATTGCCTTAAATAAATAACACTCCATCATCATGTACTGATCTGATACTGTAGCATATTATGCAATTTGATCACCTGCAAAACCAAGCTGCTTTCATATAACTATGGGCAGATAATCTATAAATATGGATAGAAAACATAAAATAAAACAATGAAATTAAGGTAATTTAATTGAACCTCATAAGTAGACAACTGTAAAAACTTTTTTTTTGATGGTCAACATATATGCGGATTTTTTTTCTGTTCTGTTTTCAAATATAGCTATGGAGATTAGATCATCACTGTTGAAAGGCTTGAAAATGCAAAGCAGTAGTAGTGTCTGCTAAATTATAAAAAAAAATCTCAGAAATATGTAACTGAAAACAGAAATGATTCATGAATTGTGGCAGAATAGTTTTAAAGCAGAAACAGCTTTTAAGAGTTGAGATAATCTTCATGTTCTCTGCCTATTTCATATTCATCCTGTCTCTCTTGCTTACACACACAGATACTAACATCCACGCTGACAGTGACAGACAGGAATGGACACCGCCTGCTACCTTCATTAAATGCAGAAAAACTGGGACCTTGTCGGCTGGAGAAAATGTTCTCACACAAGAGACAGACCATTATTCACTGACCTTGTAAGCATATCCATTTCCAAGCATGAGCAGACACAGAACGCAAGATTTGTCCAGTAAATAATGGGATATTTTGCATTGAGGTTTGATAATTATGTATTTTTATGAAATGCCAGCGACTGCTTGGTTGCTTACGAGTTTTTGCAAATGAGATTAGAAGAAGAATAATATAAATAAAAATTAGCACCCCACAGGCTCAGACTTCTGAGGTGACTTCAGGGGGCTTTGCAATCACAGCCTTAGGGGGAAACCATGCTTTGCCTGAGGCTCAGAGATTCACAGAGTCACTGAACTTTTCAAATCATAAGAAGTTCTGACTTTCTTAGCACAGCAATAAAATAGTTGTCTATTCTTCTCTTTATCGTATTTTGTTACCAGGATTCGCATCATAATTTATATTTTGAAGTATCTTTCATGTGTTACTCACTTTTGTCTAACTTACTTAAGTCTTAATAGACCGGACTTTTCTACTGCAACAAATTCAGTAGTTTTTACAGAAAATAATCAGGTTCCTGGGCAGAAATGACAAATTAGTGTAGAAGAGTTTCTTATTCTTATGTGTTTCTTATTGTTTGATGAGGAATTGAAATCAATTTTGATTACTTTCACTTGATCAATAAACCCAGAACAGTTTGGAACAGAGAGGGAAACGGACCATTTGTGTTCTGCCTGACATTATCTAAAAAGCTTGTCTGGTAACCTTCCTATGGTCCCAACACTTAATTTTAATGCATAACATATTTCATTCGCTTAACCACAGTGCTATAAAGCCAAGCCCATTGCTATTTATAGCACTGTTAGAGGAAGAACAGCGTTTCTAGGAGACCAGCAAGAGTTACCATTTAGGATCAAAGAAAAATGACTCCATGCTTAATCAGAGAAGCTGGTGGTTATGAATACAATATTAATTTTGAAATGGATGGATGGAATAATAAATCAGCAGACAACTTCACTGATTTTGCCCAGGTGTTTTTATTGGTTATACAAGTTAGAATTAATTGACAATTTTCTCCTATCCACACATAGTGGAGTAGCTGCACACACACATTCAGAGATACTGTATATCCTCATAAGTTAATATACTATGACCAATATTTTGTCAAACGTCCTTTAGTAGTTTTTTTTGGTTGTTGTCATGAACAATCTTGTGGAATAATTCTGACTGAACGTTTGACCAGCTGACTGCAGAATTGGTTTAGCGTTTTTGATTTGGTTGGTTTCCTTCCATGGGCTGCACTTTTACTGATATAGCCCACAAATTGTCAATATGTGTGAGGTCAGAAAGTTTTACTATTAATGTTTCTTATACAACCCCAAACCAGTGTTGATATGTGTTTGGATAATTGTCCTGCTTTGACATTGTCTCACAGATTTAAACCATTTCATCCAAACGGTCACCCTCTGATTAAAAAAAAAGGAAATTGCCTAGGATGTTCAAGAACAATAACCAAAACTTTATCCAATCATAAACCTGAAACTGCTGCTAAACAGTGGCACTGCTGACAGTGAATGGAGTTTTTACAACTCCAGCTGCAGCTAATACAAAATGCTGCAGCACAGATGCTAACAGCACAGATGCTAACAGATGTCATCTAGGGCATCTTATTGTTTTCCATGCAGAAAGTCAGGCATAAGTGGAAGCCGTCCTCTGCTTAGCCCTAGTGCTTGACCAGTACCCATTTAATATAGCATAACATTGTTTTTGGACTGTACCAACTTTAGTGGACTAAAACAACCTTTTCATAAAGTATGGGGGCCATGTCAGGTAGATGCCATATTATGTCTACCTGACTGGGCCATGGAGAGCTTCCATGATACAGGTAACCAAAGTTCTTTATGTGTGTGCACACATGGGTATGAAGAAAAGGAACCAAAGCATGTTGCACCTGGGATCATTTCAGTGCTTCACAAAGTACCCCCATATGGCAGTATTCAGCTGCAGCAGAGGTAAAAACAAATAATAAAAGACACAGAGTTTTAGCTAACCCACTGAGTGGGTGCCGTACCTTTTAAATCCCTTTAACAAAGGAAATACACATTTTGTGGATTGTAGTGAGAAGCTGTCACCACATCCTCGCTCCTTTTCCCAAACACAGCCTTCTATTCCTGACGACTCTGTTTTAATCCCTCATTTGTTTTTGAGGATAGGTGATGGTAGAGGTATAGTGATAGGCACAGGAAAGACTGATTCCGCACTGAAATCCCCAAAGGAAAACACACATGTAAGCTTTCTCAGCTTATAAGGTAACACAGTGTAATGTTTTTGCTTCTAATCTGATCAGTGTTGCCAGCTGTTCCCGTTGTGCTTTAACTAAGGTGAAAGATGGACAAGAAAAAGACTAAAAATATCTGATATTCTCTACTTTCTGTTGTTCCTCGTGTGCAGATCTGTTCATAGTTGATTTTTCCTGTTTCCAGTTGTCATAAAGTTAGACTGTAGGTAAAAAACATTGTCTGGTTTGACAAGTCTTGTTGTCAGCCATCATTTAAATTGCAAGGACAATAATTTGGTATAAACAACATGAAAGCATGGATACATCCACTGTTGTATCAATGGTTCAGGCTGGTGATACTGTGAGGAATATATTAAAGGAACACTTTGAACCCCTTAGTACCAGCTGAGCTTAATGAGAAAGCAGCAGTCTTCTTGCTGATTCTCCAATTTGAAGGGACTCTTGGAGATTCATTGACGTGAGCCTTAAAATAGCTGGAAACAGGTACTATTCAGATGAGGATGTCTCTCAAGTGCCTTTCTAGATAAAATGCTGCGTGGCTCGCAGTAAGCATCTCATTCGGCTGTGATGAATGCTACGTGTAGCTCTAAGTTAACCAAGTTCATACTGAAACACTCCCTCGAGCACTATCATCAATCAAAGCCTCTCCCAGCAACTGTCAAGTGATTTTTGTGCGCCATCCCTTTGCAACCATGTGTGGTTGTGCCACAACAATATCCGGCCCACCTCATTTGCTCCCATTAGAAAGGCGGCACTGGATTTTTTTTTTTTTTCCTTCCCCCCCAATGCCCCTGGGCATCATATTCAGCATGCTCTTCACTCTCCAGCCTTCCTTTAACCACTTATTCATTCATCACAGACTCACCGAGGAAGCTGCTTAGCTCAAAGACAGTCCATTTTTACAAAGAGAAGTGGCCCATGCAGGCAAATAGACAGGCATACTCAGACGAAATAGTATGACTATGTGCTGCGCAGTGGGAAACAATGTCAGTACGAATTCAGATTTGCCGGAAGTCAAAGCACATTTGCAGCAGAAAAACATTGGCTAAAGTACTGATAGTGAATTAGAGAGGAAGAAAAGGGAGGGAAGTATCTTTTCTTTTATTAGACGACCAGCTAGCCTTCTTTTTCTGGCTTGTTCTCTGTCTGCTCACATTCCCCAGGTCTTTCCATTTAGAATCGTGGCTCTGTTGATATAGGTAAAGTTTTATATTGTGAAGGTAATTTTCACCCCCCCCTCCACACACTCACTCACTCACTCACTCACTCACTCACTCACTCACTCACTCACTCACTCACTCACTCACTCACTCACTCACTCACAGGTAGACCAATTAACAGTCATGTATTTGAACATACACTCACATAACAGCATGCTTTGCTGTTCATGGCCTTCAGGGACTTGACCTCATAATTGTGGGTGACAGTGACTGATAGATGCTGTCAAGCCAGCTTTTTCCCCCACGGTTGTGATAACCATAGTATACAAATAACAGTTTTTGTATTTAAACCTTTTTCTATTGGGCCTGTGTAATATTGAGATTTTTCAAAAAACAATATTAAACAAATTTAGCAATTTTTAATAAATTTGTTAAGTGGTCAAATTTAGCAAAAAACCAAACACTTGAAATGCACCACATTTTGTGTAATGAATTTTTTCGAATTACTGAAAAAAAAAGAAAAAAAACCCCAACATATTTTTGATTAAATTATCGTCTGCACCGGCATGACCTCTATATGAAACAAAAAAAGTGCTTAATTTCTTCTAAATCTGTTGCAGGAATTTCGTGGGGAAAAAAAAAAAGAGAAAAAGTTATGGATGAAAAACCATCTTCCAGGCAAGCAGAGTTGTCCGTCACTCCGCTGCTCTCTCCTGTACTCCGGATTTCTCATCAATACTTGCCTTCAACTCCATCCGCCCTCTCCGAATTTCCCAGCCAATCGCTGCATCGGGAGGGCGTGGCTTTCCCACAGAAGGATGAACAGAGATTGTTGAGGAGAGAGGAGAAGAGAGTGCAGTTGGACCGAGACGTGTTTTTCCCCCCCTCCCTAACCCCTCAGCTTCTGGGTGAACTAACGCAAGGCTGAACGCGTGAACGAGTGATGGCCATGGCGCACAGCGACTTAAAATAAATTATTAAAAAAACAAACAAAGAGTAACATTTTCACAGGAAGACTGGGAGGAAGATGGTTAGTTTGTAGATACCTGCGCGTCTCTGCTCTTGGCTGCAGGTGCGCTTCATCCTCACTAAAGACAGTTGCTTTGGCTGGGAAGGAAGTGAACAGAAGAAAACGTCCTCTTGGGATTAAATGCCAACCTTCCAGACTACAAACAGACTTTTTAATTTTTTTTTATTTCTTCTTCAACAGTAAACATTTGACTCAAGCTTTGCACATTCGCGAACTGCTCCAGTAGACTGTTTTCAGAGCGCGGATTACGCAGGACGGTATTGCTGTTCTCCCAACTTCAGCCGCCTTCTCTACACTCACTTCAGATTTTATTTATCTTTTTATTTGTATTTTATTTTCAACACGCCGAATATGGGGACAATGCCCGGATTAACGCGGCTGTTGTTCACCTTGCCCCGGGTAAGCGGGGAAGAGTGAGGAGAACGGAAAGAGAGTGGAAGTCGGAGAGGAGAAGAGAGGAGTCGACAGCGTTTGGCTGCCGTCCACTTGTTCGCTGGTGCATTTGCTGCTCGTGCTCTCAGACTTCCGTTTTTTTCTTCTCTTTTTACTGGATTCACGGACAAACAAGCAAGAAACGCACAGGGAGGACAGCGTTCACACCCTGGGTAAGTCTGAGTGAGTCTCAGTGAACGCGGATGAGTGAATATTAGAAACAAACAAACAAAAAAAAGGGTTTTGGGGGGAGGGGGAGGGCAGCAGTGGGTGGGGAATGTGAAGCCGCTGTGCGTTTTTACGCGTTGCGCATGGCCAGGTTGACACAAGCAAGAGAATGCAGACTAGATATGGTCGGTGACGCATGATCGATTAGACAAGCTGAGACAGGGCACAGCTGAGAGGTTCAATACGGATCAATAATACGGGGCGCTTGTTTTGGCCGTCTCAGCACTGTGAAGGAAGGTCCGATGGAACTTGTTTGGCCTCAGATGTCGGGACAGAGGCAACGCCGTGCACTTGCAGATTCATATAACGTAACGCGCAGATCCCTAAGGAAACGAACTGGATGCAGCTTACTGTACTATCTCGATCATGACGTGTTTAGCTTTGTGATTCCTTAACTTCCCAATCATATCCATCCGCGTGTGTGCCCCGTGTACGGTGCACTGGAGTCTTACTTAATGTCACCGTCCATTACCCTCTGCTTTGTTTTTATCTCCCATCCATGTGTGTTCGCTCCTTCAAGCGATGAATGCCACCCTGTCTCCCTGCCTCGCTCCCACCCGATCACGATTCTCCCCGTTGTACGTTGCACGGCTTCCCACGGAATCTCTGAGCCTTGTAAGCGCAAGCCTTTATAACCTGTCAGATACTTTTGTTGAGTCTTACACATGGTTTGAAAGGAACTCCTCTGAAAGCGGGAGCTTTCTGCGTCAGGTTTTGTTCCGAACACCCACCCGCCACTGAAGTAGACCTCCTTTTACCCAACTCAGCAAGCCAGTAAGAGAAGTCAAAGAGTTGATCTGTTCATACTGCAAGGTTTAAATATACCCACATGCCAGGGGATGACACTGTTATCTGCAGCCCTCCATACATTCTAAGCCGTGCATTTTGAAAGGAAAGAGAGACGTCCTGACAACATGCATATCCCTGTGATGTACAGTAGCTCTGAGCAGGATGTAAATGAGAGGCTGAGTGCCTGACACTCTCAGCTCCAATGACATATTGTCTAACGCCAGGCTCACTGTAGATCCGTGCGGACATAAGGACTAGATTGCAAAGATGTTGAAAGCTCCAGGCAGTGATGGAGGCAGATGAAGTATCCATTAGAGGAGGTAATAAAGTTGGAGTGGACAAGTTTTTACAAGGCAAACTAGGAAGCACAGTATGAAGCAAATATTTAACAGCATCTATTTAAAAAACCCCCCAAAAAACTGCAAAAGCTCATTTGTTGTTAAGAGTACAAACATTCAGTAGAGTGAAGTGTGGATATCTACAATCTCTTTTCTACAAAAAGTGCATCACACATTTGTATTTAGACAATACTTTTGCACAGCAGATTTTTAATTACTAGTCTTTTTGAAAAAAAAACAACACTTTTTCACAGTTGGCAGGAGAAATGTCTGTCCATTCTGCTTTACAAAAAAAAAAAGAAATGTTAGATGCATCATCCTGCTGGAAAGTGAACCTCTTTCACGGTTTTATGTCTTTTGCAGCCTCTCACAGTTTTTTTTTTTTTTTTCTGAATTGGCCTGGATTTAACTGTTACTTCACACGTTTTAACATTTTTTTTTTTTTTAAATGTGAAAAACCATTTGCACTGGACTCTGGTATTTGCTAGGCTTAGGGACCACAACTGTCTGTAAATAGTTGAAATCTGCAAATACTTGGAGACTTCCTATGAAACTTCCTATGAAAACAGATAGAGTTAAATTTTTTAGATCATAAATCAAATATTCTTTAATTTGCGTTAATGCAGACAGTGGAAACAGTCTTGGCACTTCTGCAGAAGCCAGAATACACGGTTTTCCTTATCTCTGCTTTTGGATTGGGTGCTCTGCAAATGGCAGCCAATAGCATGTCAAAGAGCATTGGTACTAGCTATTTCAGCTTTCCAAGCTGCATTTTCTTTAGACTATTTTAAATATGATCAATGAAAACTGTAAGTGAATAGGTAAATCCACAAATGCTGATCCACAAATAGGCGAGCGGCCATTGAATCCTTTTCCTTTCAGTTCAGTTATGTCACTTTGTGTTGATCTATCATGTAGTCATATTCAATACTTCAAAATGTGCGTACCAATGAGTCTCATTTGTCAGATTGAAAGTATCTTTAGAAAACAACAACATGCTTTTTATTAAGCCCACATGTCTGCATTGTAATCTTTTTCTGTATTACACAATTTTTTAATTGGATTGATGTAAAATGCTTAAGTACTGCTTCTATTAGCTGTAATCAGCATACATTAACTTCTCAATAAAAATCTAATATTGAACATGACTGCAAAATAGTTTGATGAGAAAATTTGAAGAAGTCATAAGGGGTGTGAATAATTTTGCAAGGCAATGTATAATATATATATATATATATATATATATATATATATATATATATATATATATATATATATATATATAAATGTTAAACATTAAAGTTTGTTCTACAATAGATTAACTGAAGGGGTACTAATAATTGTGGTGACAGGTATTTTGTTACATTTTGTTTTTGTTTCTTCTGTTATTTTTAGAGTGAAAATAAGTGTTTCATAAGAAATTTAATTATTTTACGGGTTTTTTTTTACACATCTTTACCAGAGTACCAACGAAATGTGTATCTTTTATACGATGGAAAAAATAAAAACTGTGCTGGCTTTGACTAACACCAAAAGTTAAAAGCCAATATTTAGATTGACCGACTTCTTTAATGTGGATTGGTATGTGTGTAAGAATTCCACATAACATGATGTCTTCCTGATTGTCTTGGCAAGTATCCATAAACACAGATTAAAAACATGGTTCAAGCATGTTTTTTTGTTTTTTGAAAAGGCGTATCTGAAAACAAAAGCTGAAAGTTTCACACCGAATAATCCGCACTTCAGATTTCTCACTTCCCCCTCAATACACATGCGTCTCAGAGCACTTACATAATACCCAAGATGGGTATCGAATCATTGCCCACAGCCATGCATTAGTTCACACATTACACTCTGTTATATGTGTAGAAGGTGAACTTTGTTGTTTTTTTCAATTCAATTTTGTTGCTGTTTGGTTCCCTGCTTGAGAGTCATAAATCCATAGTGGGTGGAATAAAAACCAATGATTCACTTGTTACTGTTATGGATTCGCTCAGCGTAACAACATTTGGGTAGTGCAGTCAAACAGAAACCAAATCAAACTACCTTTCATTTTGCTCTAGACCCTGTGGAATATATTTAAACCCCTTTGACATGACTCAGTCTGTACCTTTAGAGCTGATGTAGCCAAGCAAAAGCAAAATTATCTGAGATGAAATGACTTTCACGCTCGCATAAAGGCTCAGCTGCTTTGAACCGGCCTCAACAGACTGGTTCATTGTCGACCGCTCAAGGCTTGTCTCTTGGAGATATTAGTTTGCCATCCGTTATTAGAGATATTTTCTTATGGAGTGCTCTGCTAAAAAGGTTTTTCTGGAAGGCATGTGGAGAGACGGATAATGGTCCCGTTTCTGAACAGCGTTCCTCTAAAACAACATAGTGGAACTTGTTTTATTTCTTTCTTAATTTCTTTATTTCTCGCTTTCAATATCATTTAAGAGATAGTACAATTAGGACATTATTATGCCGACCCAGATTTTACTCAGTAATCTTAAAATTCAAACTGGATGAATTCCTCTTCCTGCAAGGATCTCTGCAAAGAGGCAAATCCACTAAGCACATTGCAAAGATAAATGCTTGTACTGAGTGTGTAGGCTCTGTAGTGACTGACTGAAGTATATGGTTCTGCATTCCTGTACATGGGAAGTACAGGAATGCAGCCTGTTAAATAACTAACATTACACTGCACTTTTAGATGAGGCAATGGCCCTCTAATGTGAGTAATCTTTTACACTGTAAGTAATATACAACATCTTAAATCACGGCTTGAGTGGAAGAGAAAAATCAGAGATATAGCGTTTGGACTTCAGTGGATTTGTCAAGTTGAGTTGAGAGAGAATATGGAATTTTCTCAACACTTTAAAAACGCTTTCTCTAAAAACTAGTAATTGGCCAAGCAAGCATCAAATTTAAGAGCCAATGCTTTGCAGTGCATCAGAAGAGCTGATTCCAACGGAGTGAGAGCCGGCTACCCACTTTTTTTTTCTTTTGTTGCTCAGCTCTCACTCTCGGTAGCTCTACCCTGCTACCTTGTGGCCAGTCTCATGCGAGAATATGAGATCACTCAGTTATGTGAAAACGAAGAGGGAGACAGACACGATAATCTGTCTGTTTACTGTTTCATCATTGTTTACTGTCCATCCAGTCAGTAAACAGTGATGAGGAGGAGAGTGCATCACAAAGACTCATAAATATAACTGAGATCCATAAATAAAGGGGAATAGTTGTGTTTGGTAGATGTTTCTACAATGTGCCGTTGTTGCAACATCTCCCTCCCCTTCTCTCTCTACTCTCTCTACTTCCTCTTCTGAGAGGGGAGATGTGCTACCAGCTCTCCGTCTAACGGGTAAATTGAGTTTCCTAAATCTACTGGGATTTACCCTGTCCACAACTGAAGTAAACTCTGTTTAAACTGGTTTCGAGAAAGATTAGCCTGGTTTCTGACGGCCTACATCCAGGTGTCCCACCCTTCTTCCCCCTGTGAATTAGCTGGACTGAGCAGCCTGCAGCCAACTAGTTTCACAGAGCACACCTGTTAACTGTTGCTTTCTCTTTATTACAACTTCCACTTGTTATTGAACCAGGTTGGTTTTAGTGACTCGGGCGAGTCCCAAGGATGTTGTTTATTAACATATAGTTTTGTCCAATAAACCAATAAAACATTTCCTACTTTTTCTTCCCCAGAATCAAGCATCATAGTTATTTTACAACCATCAAAGAACTTTGAGGTGACTCATTAATTGAATGTCCACAACATCTTTTAGATTTTCTTTATGCTAAGTATTTTATTAGTAAGGCAGTTTTGCAAGGGTCAGTACAGCTTAATTCAGTAGTAGAAATAATCAAATAATCCCTTTTCTGGGAAACGTTTAAGTTGTTCAACAATCTATCTCCAAATAAGGCATTGATCATCTCTGCTCTCCTGTTAGTTCCCCTTTTTTTCCCTTAACCTTTTGCCTACTATCTACCTCCAACACAACATCAGTGATCTTTATTTGCAGTTGCACCTTTTACACCATCTCAAGTTCAATGTTAAAATCACATTTATAACTTCTTTAGCTTCTCTGATTTAGCATTCATTTATAATATTATGATTACCATAACTTATTACTCTTATTATAATCTTAATGTGAGTTATTACAGATGTTCTTCTAAACAGAAACCAAGAGTAATCTGTTATTGTACTTATTTGATACCAAAGTTCCAGTTACTTGTTTTACTTGTAACGATTCCCACAAGTGTAAGTGTAAGTATTCTTGCAAGCAAACCAATATTAATATAAGTAAGTATTTTACTTTGAATCTTATCCAATTACTCAAAATGTTTAGATTTCATTCTTTAAAGCTTTCATGCTTTGAAATAAGGAATAGTCTCAACTACTTTTATAAATCTCTGCAGGCTGGAAACTTACTTTCTCTCTTTCCAGGAAACCTGATTTTCCTGTCTCATCTCTCTGGCTATGATTTCTTATGATTAGATAGAAAAAGAAGTAGAATTAAAGCAAAGTTTGCAGGAGACAAAAACAACACACACAACCAGATTTATTTTATTGAAGTCTAAGTCTACTGTTGGGTCTAGATGTCACTTGTGTGATTAATTTTAAAGGTAATTTTATTTATTGTTACTGTTAAACTAAAATCTCCAGCATGGGGAAGTGGGATGATCTCGGGTTTTCTTGACACCCCCTCCTTGAGGTCAGACCTTTCACATGCTGGGAGTCCATCACCGTCCTGCAGTTCTGCGTCCTCATCCCCTGGAAAGAGAAGACGTTCGTCTGGGATGTGAAGATGCAGATTCTTCATCCTCAGTTGTCACAAAGGGTTCAGTATGATCACCAAAACTCCACTTCTCTTGACAAATGTTTTGTTCATATGTTTTTATGTCAAAAAAAAAGAAAAGTTTTAAATAGTTTTCAAGAACAAGAATTTCTGATTTCTTAACAGAAAAAAATACCTAAAGTTTGACAAGTATTAGGCTTCTCATCAAAACACTAAACACAATAGGACTCCTTAACATACAAAACATTAATATTTGCATATCTAAGACAAAATATGAGGCTACAGATCATAAGAAATTAAGAGCCACATGGAAGCCAAAAGAGAGAAATGAATTTGAATATACCTGTAGCCATAAACTTGACATGTGGAATACAGTCAATGCTTATATTCTGTCTTATTAAACTCGTTATTAAATTACATTGACCTTAAGACCAAATCTTGAATCAAATTATGAATGCGAACATAGCTAAGACTGGCTTTTGCTAGCTAAAATATGGATGTTTTCTTAAGAAAAACAAATCTTTTCTCTAGGGCAATGTTTCTCATTTCTGGTCCTTTTTTATTATCTTTTTTTTCTTTGCATGGATATGAGATGTCTTCTACCTTTTCCTTGAGCAAGACAGCATTTACCCTACAAGAAACTTTACCTGTACAAAATTTAAGACGGACATTTTCTGCTCTATTGTATTTATTACCTTTACTTCATAGCAAACCACTGAAAGCTTTATAGGAAACCAATAAACCTTTATCAAGTGTCCAACACAATGTTTTATGTACAATATACTGAGATGTGATGGAGAAAAATCTTTAGGCAATGTTCTTGAACTGCACAGGAACTCCTCTTGTAATTGATTATTGATTGATGGAGATACAGTAGCTCTGTATCTCTGTGCACTAATACGGTTTGTTGAGGTGTTTGATCACAGAAGTGATGCACGTCAGCAATCCCAGGAGGCATAGAGTAGAGTCCAATTCAGTAGGTTGTCTCTTTTCTATCTACGAAAAGAACATTCTTTCTAATATGTTGCAGACAAAACTGTAATCAGTTAAAATCTGAATTTACACATTATATTTCAAAGAAAACGCAAATCAACAAAACCTTGTCATTGCATTTCAATTTGATATTATTTCCACTTTGTGAAGTTTTGTTATTTGAAGTCATCTGACATCATAGTGAATTAAAAGCTTGCCTTATTTAACAGTTGTTACACTTTTTTGCAGCAGCAGTAGTAGTAGTGGGAACTTAATTATTTACACCTACTGCTGCCAGAATACTAAGCTTTTAGAACTTTTTTAGTTTTGTGCGAGTAGATAGTACATCCCTAAGAGATGTTGGGGAGCAGGCTTTAGGAATTAAACCGTTACTCCTCCACTCTGCACTGGCACTTCTCTCGTGGTGATACTTGCAGATGTACCTGGCTTCTGTGGGCAAAACTGTGCTATGAACTCAGTGTGGAACATGAAACATGGTTAAACCTTTTCTTATTCCCCTTATTCCCTGCCCCATCTTTTCTCGTCTTTGTACATCAAAGTGCTTGTCTCTTCTGAAAGAAAAGCCTCAACCATCCCAGTACAGGCATAGGAGGAGGGGATGTGGACAAACATCCCCTCCGAGTGAGCCGGAGAGATGCTCGATTGTTCCCCGTACGTACATTAATCCTCAGCCAGGCTCCAACATGAAGTACAGCCGTCCAAAGGCTTGCAGACATTTCAATCTAGACAGGGGATAGGGAGTCATGGGCCTTTTGATTGTTGTACGTTAGACATGTGGTGAGGGTGTGCTTTAAAATCTTTTCTTCTATCCCCTCTGTTTGGAAATAAAAAAATAACCTTCCTTTTTTTGTAATCCACAAAGTTCGTCCCCCCACCCCCGTTTTAATATGTTTATAAGCAGCTTTCTATTAGTCTTATGCACTAAGCCACTGAACAATTTTTAAAAAAAGTGTCTCATTAATGAGTTTTTCTTTAGAAAATCAGTTGAGGGATTTGTTCATGCCCATAAGGCTAAAGGAAATTGTTTCGCAGTCTTGCGTTTTCAGGACCGTAAAGGCACAAAATAGTTCACTTTCTATCAATTTCTGCCACTAAATGACTAAGCTCTTGAAAGAAAGTGGAAATGCACAGAGGACTCTTGGATTTGTTTATCATCTCGAAGTGTGCAGCCCTATACCTAATAACGTCTTTTAAATATTAAAATAAATCGTGGTTTTCTTAGTTCGCCATCTTCCTCTGGACTTTTTCAAAACTTCACAGGATAAAACGTTTGATTCGATTTAATATATTTTTCATTCATGCTCAGTCGAGGCATAAGATACATGATATAACATACAGAGAGAAAGGGTTACATTGAAGGTCTACTGTGTATGAGGCTATTGATCTACCAAGGGGTTTACCTTCTTAAATATGTACATTCATACATAAAAGTTAGTGACTAAATAGGTAGTAGAGGACACTTTTTTCCATTCAATGCACAAACTTTGAGACAATTTTGTATGACTATCGATAAAAAGGAGAAAAAGAAGAAGAAAAAAAACCGGATTGCATCTGCTTTGCTTCACCTTTAGGGTAACTAGGCTCTCTAGTCCGGAGGGCAGCTCTACTGCAGTAAAAGCACTTGCTTAGGTTCTCCAGAAGAACCAGAACCGATTGAAATGAAAACCACCCTCTGAGCATGAAAAAGCTGCCTTTGATATGCTCATATACCATGCAGTTTTACATCTTTCCCTCCATCAGTGATGATCTTGTTTTTAATAATCCTTCATAATCAAAAAGCCACTAAAGAAAAAACTGTAAAATGAATATATGTCGTGCGAATTGGAAGCACAAACTTTTTACTGGATTTTCTTTCATACAAAAAGACATGGGATGGTTAAAAAAGGCCAACTAAAAATAATAAACAGTGGTTATTTATTGCTCTAAGAAAAGCATTGAGTCATGTTTGTTTCCTCAGTTCGCCATGTCTGTCAGTAAAATAAACTAAACGGATCCACATTTGCATAAAAATGTAGTTCAACTGTGCCTTAAACCTCAGGTATGAGTGATGTTGAGTGAAAAAGCAGGTTTTGGTTTGTCCTGTAGGAAGGAGCATTAAGGAATGGAAAACACTCTCAGCTCTCTAGCAGTTTATTTTTATGTGTTAACTGGTTCTGCGACCTCCGAGGACTGCATGGGAATCTTTTTCCACTCACCTTCCATTCATCCAATTTCCCCTAAGCCTCTCTCGCCCCTTTCCTGAAAATGATTAGGAAAGACATTTAGTGGCGAGAAATACAATGATCATATGTTGCGGCATTGATCTGTGTATCGAGCTATATCATCTGGATTCATTGGCTCTGACATCCAAACTCGCCACATTGATTTTTACTGTTGCTGTTAAAAGGAGATTTACCCCGATCCACCCACCACCCACCTACTCTTCCTGACAGATTCACATTCAGCCGTAAGCCAAACAGGTTATGCTGCAGAGGTGTACTGATTCGCTGGCGCGTTGTATCACAATTTATGTGCTAAGTGCTTGTGCGAGCATTGACCTGGGTTTGATAACATAAAACGAGGACAAAAGCAAGTGCTGCAGGACCTCCATCTTCAGGATTACTCCTTATCTACAATGTCTCCTAAAAGTGTTCACATCCATTGCATTTTTTATTTATTTTTTCACATTTTTCATCAGCGCATCTGTTGCCAGAACACAACTAGTAGAGACAAAGCTGAGTTTTAAAAGGATGGCAAGAAGAAAGGCGTTGTTGAAGGAGCCAAAAATCCACAGTTAGAACTTGGAATCCAGAAAAACTACCTTAGGAACTACTTTTTAGACTCCTATTCTTCCAAACCAGAAAAGGAATTAGACCAGAGAATACTTACTTATATTTATCTAGCAATCCTGAATAGGAGTATGTAGTTTATTTACTTTGGATCAACATTATTAGCTTTTTCTTCTTTTGCTCTTTTCTTTGGTTTGTTATTTTGTTTGTATTTCCTTTTAATTCCTGCAAAGCACTTTGTACTGCCTTGTTTCTGAAAATGTGCTATATAAATAATATTACCTTTACCTTCTACCTTTAAGTTGTAATCCGACCAAACTTTAACTATTTTACAAATATGAATTTTTGGATGTGCAAAACTGGTAGAGGAAAAGCAAAGATTCTGCAAAGTTCTGAAACAAGGGCATGAATAGAAAGGCAGGCACACACACACACACACACACACACACACACACACACACACACACACACACACACACACACCAAAACTATCTTTCTGCTTACACTTTCTAATTGTGCGCTAGGTTTCAATCACATAAAATCCAATTTAAAAATAGTAGTTGTGATTGCAAAGTCACAAAATCTACAAAAAGGCAAAGAAAGTAACATATGTTACTTTCAAGATAACATATGTGCTGTTTAACACTGTAGATCAGGGGCAGATAATGTGAAAACTGAGCAAGGAAAAAGATTAGGTCAAACAGTATGAACCTACTGGATATATTTTACAAGCACACACCGGCCTTACTTCTGTTTGATAAAGTCGATAGCTTCAAAGTAGGAGGTATGATTTGAATATTAAAAACGTATCACTCAAATGCTCTGATCTGACAT
The DNA here is from genome assembly GCA_903066825.1 of Alfaro cultratus. Classification (NCBI taxonomy): domain Eukaryota; kingdom Metazoa; phylum Chordata; class Actinopteri; order Cyprinodontiformes; family Poeciliidae; genus Alfaro; species Alfaro cultratus. Next base: position 21,081 of record CAEFZX010015213.1, read on the forward strand.
ACAGTATCATCTGACTATATGTCATGATAGCTTCCTGTCCCCACAGGAAGCATCCTTACATACCGCATGTTGGACGGTAAGAAATGTTTAATCAGTGGAGAGAAATCATTGCAAGAGCATAAGAAAAAAAAAAAACACTGCAAGGTACGAAGAGATCTGAATGAGCAAATAATACAAATTGTGAAGAGGAAGCACTTTCAGAATGACAAAAAATTGAATTACCAGTGCGCTCTCCAGTTTTAAATAATTCTTTAGAAAATCAGAGCAAAGCATTGCAACTTTGGCTTTTTAGCATCCTTTTTTATTATTAATGATTTCAGTATTTTTTTTCTCCCTCTCTAACTGGTAACACATTAACCCTCTGGGCACGTGTCAGGCATTAAACAGCTGACAAAAAAAGTTATAAAACGCTTGGTGGAAATGCTGAAACATGTGCAGTCTCTGCAAAAGAATCAGCCATTTCCCTAAGGAGACGGTAGTCAGAAGAATGGAGCAAAAGCAAGGCTGGGCTGGATAATAATTAGAACTTGATAAACTCACCAGAAGCTAAAAGTTGTTTTTCAGGGGAGAGAAAAAAAATCCCTCCCATGGTTTGCTGTCTATGTCTTAAGTGAGCTGTTTTATTCACCAAAGTATTCATATCCCATCATTTATAAAACTGCATTAGTCAGACAATTTATGGACAATTTAAAATGAGTAACTTTTGTAAAAGGAAATAGATTGTTTTGTTTTTTGGGATTGATTAAAAGACAGAAATGGTCATAACATCAAAACAACTCAGTTACATCACTATCGACTTCACAGAACGCTTTTACAATGTTTTACATCCTGAAGGATTTCAGAGGTATTAATACAGAAAAATGAAACTATAGTGGGATTTTTTTTAATCACACTTGAAAATTTCATAAGATATTAAATTTGATCTGATTTCATGCAATATAATTTCACAATGAATGACAGTGCTTTATGACTTAATGTTTGAGATGAAAAAGCTTTGATTTATGGTGCGGTCTTTGCTTGGTAAAAATATTGTTCATCTACTGCCGCACACGTGATTACATCACATCCTGTGTGTGAGTGACAGAGCAATTGCTGTTACACAGATGTGCGATTAAATAGGATTTTACTAAAATTTCAAAAGGAAACAATTGCAAAGCTGACAGTTTATATTTTGTAATCACATACAGGCAACTAGTGTTGTTAGCATTACTGGCAACACTTATTGTTTATTGTTTGTAGAGTTAGAAGAACCTTTCCTTAGTCATGAGATTTCCAAAAGACTTCAAACATTTCCTAATCTAGCATGTCTGAGGACGGACAAAATTTGACTCTTCGAAAGGATTAAACAAAGGAACAAATCCACCAAGCCTGCACAAAATAATTTTCTAGAAACCTTTACTTCTCTCTGCTTTTTGTGGCCTAATTTTTAATACCTCAATGATACTGAAAACAAAATGTTTCCTAAATCTTTGTTACTCAGTAGCAGTTTCCACTTTGAGAGTGTTGCTGTCAGCATGACCTGGTAACACTGATGGATGGTGTGTTCACTGATCGAAAAATGATCGGAAGATTTTCAGTCCACTAGCAGTGAGCCATCAATCACAAATGGTCAAGCATAAAATCAGCCAATTCTGCTCACCAGAAACTCTTTAGTAATGTGACTTTGGTTTCTTGTCTGTTATTGTGAGGTGAATTTTAATGTTAATTTGCTAAAATCAAAAAATTGCAAACTAATTTCAGTTTTTTCATACAAAGCAAGTGTGGCAGTGACCTTCACAACACTGATGAACATCAAATATCAAATGCTACAGTAACTATTTCTCCTCAGAATCAATGGCTTCCTGTCTCTTTCAATGTATCCTGGTTTTCACAGTATGAACAGCCAGGTTGGCTATGTGCATGGCATAATGGAGGTTTTATGCAAAGCATAATCATTGTTAAAAATTGAACACTGCCAATAAATCATCTCCTTTTGCCTTTCTCGTATTGTTATGTTGCAATGTGATGCATAACGAGCTGAAACGCCTCCGAGTGAAGGGAAAGGAAATGAGTTCCAAATTAGTGCGCCTCTAATAATCCCAATTTGAGGTTTAAGGAGGCATTTTTTTTTCTCTTTCATTGGCTTGATGTCAGTGAAGCTAAAACTTTGAATTCATCTGGCTCATTTAGCATGCATGACCGCATTTTCAATTCATAAGAAGCTTCCAAAGCACCATCTCACCCCACACTCCAGATCTGAACTTGCGCGTTTTGGTTGACGAACTCAACATGCCTTTTTAATTCATAAATGTGTGAGTTTTAGGGAAAAGATTTACATGGATGATGTGATGCATTTTTAATTTCACACTGGGAGAATATCTTCTCTTATGAGTTTTTTCTTTCTTTTTTGTTTAATTCTTTCAAGTCTCATGTGATCTCATCTTATCTACATTTACGCTTGTGAAATAAATAGGAGGGATTTTGATCCAAATCAATATTTATGAATAATAAAGCAGTTGGGATGGAGCTACAGGCAGATATTTGAGAAAGGCTGAGTTAAAAATGCTGCTCCTAATCAAAACCAAAGAAAGCAGAGTGGAGTTTTAGGTAGGATGATGAATGTTTATCTCATATTCAGCCTGATATACTGTAACGTACTGTAGAATGCATGAGCCAATACACTTACACACTCTTTATATTAGGTTTATTTGACTACTTAAATAAAAAATAAATTTATGTTGCAGCTAATGAATAGGGCACAGTTTCCATGGAGACAGGAGTCACTTTGATTTACTGTGTTTTTGACTGTACTGCTTCCAGTATCCAGATGTGCCACACCAGAGGGCTCAGTGACAGCTTTTGACCTGGTTTTTGCCTCCCGGGCCAAATAAAATGTGAAACTGACTTGGTCCTAACATGTCTGCAGTAGAAACCCCTATATTTTTATACCAGGGGCTCTCCAAGCTCCTTGTGTTCCCACTACTGCACTGTGTTCACAGTGAGACTTAATGAGGTGAGTGCTTCTACTTTGTTCTGTTCTTTTCTGTGTGACATAGTTTAACTGTGCGTAAAGTGGGACTACTCAAGTCTTAACAGCAGGAACTACAAAAAGGTGTGTTTGTCTTTTCAGAATGCACATTTGTTGCAAGGTGCCATGGTGGTGCTTTGATAAGCAGCCGTGTTTACATGAGCAAAAGTCCATGATCGGATTGAAATGTATTCGGATGAAATAATCTGAATGCACACAACATTAATTAATTCGATCATGATGTGCTCCAGGCTTTATTCAGAATAGAAACACTGACGTGCAGAGTTGTAAAATTTCCATATAAAAAAGCCACAGAAGACGTTGTACTTCCATCTCTACTCAATATAAAAACAACCACATGCAGTGTGTTCGTTTCATTCCCTCCAAGTGCCCAGAATGGACCCAGCGACAGGTTATAACAATGGCCGAGATGTTACCGCGCTCCCTAATTGAGCCACATGGTAAGCAAAACATGCCGTTGATCTTCAGGCTTTAGAGGATGAGAGAGCGGGAGGAAATAAACATCCTTCAGAGTTTCGACTATAACAGACCAGATTGCTTCCCTGACATGGCGTCTGGCCACTGAAGGCGAGTATATGTCACAGTGACATAGAGTATACATGCACTGCCAGGTCAGTTTGCCACAATCAAATTGCCACGATCAGAACAAGCGTTCGCATGCACTCCATTCAGATGATCAATCAGTGTATCACTCCTCTCATTTGGACTGCAGGTTCATTCTAAAGGAGCTGAATGAAGTCAGAATATTCTGATTGGTGCATTTACACGACACATTTTTATTCTGATTGGCTGTTTATTCCAGTTATTTATGTCCATGTAAACGTTCCTAGTGTTGTGTTTCTACAACAAGACTGCAACTTGTTGTAGAAACAAGTTGGTGGTGTTAAGAGTAAATGCCTTGTGACAAACTAAGGATTGCGGTAGAGGTGAGAGTGCATATTCATGACTGATGAGTCATATCTTTCAAACATACTTTAAGGCCCTTTAATGTTTTGGGTTTCAAACTTATTACTTTACATTCACCCAGCAGCCAGCTATTACTATTTGGGCTGTTATGTCACTGTCAAGAATTACTCAAGGAAATGTACAATTGTTTTTGGCTTCATGCACAGTCATGCAGGAATGTTTTTTTTTATTATTATTATTTTCTATGAAGATAAATGTAACCTTGTCTGAACAGAAGGGAATACATGGTTTACTATGGAGACAAATCTGCATAACTAACTGCTGCACAGACAGAGGAGACATGGGACGCAGAGTGCTTGGAGATGGAGGCAGCTCAGCTATTAGACAAGCATAATTTAGAGTTGGCCTGTAGTAAAAATATACCACTACTTTTCCTGCTAATGTAGGAATAATTTAACTTCTTTCCTTCTAAATTCACTTACATTTTTGAGTAAATTGTTTCTGTTTTTGCTGATATCAGGTTTAGCTTTGAAATCATAATTTGAATATAGCACTAAGAAAAATTTGCATTTAGGTATTTAGCATAAACATTTTGAGATGTTAGATGTTATTGAACGTAACACCTCGTCTTCATAATGGAGGCAAAATAGTTTCAATAAGATCATTGGTGTGTGTAGAATCTTAATCATCATGCATTATTAAGTTTCAACTTTTTGTTTTTTGGTTTAAGGTGAACTTGGAAGGTTGTCTTTAGTGGTTAAGCTGTCCGTACACACACAGCTTGTGTACCTGTAAATGAAGGCTCCTGGTCATTTGCTCCTTTGTGAATTCATGTCCCCATTTTGTACATATTCCTACTTCCAATGTGTACCTGTAAAACAGTGTGCTTAAATCCCTACATCCTCCAATCAGGAGGAGATTATGCTAGAAGTCATGACCACTCAATACAATTGGTCACAATATACTGTGACCAATATACTAGGTCACAGTAATATTGTGATTCAAAGTAATTTGAACAATGCAGTATACTGAATTTAACTGTAATGTTAATACATTGGATCAAATTAGATATTTGCTATTGACTTTGAAGCTGTTTGTGCAATTGGACTGACAGTGTTTCTGTATAAAAGCTGCATGCTTTTTCGTTTTTGTCTTCTTTAGATTGTAAAGTGTTGTTTTGGCGTCATGAACTAAATGCACAGGGATGCTTTTTTTAAATTGATTTCAACCTTTCAAACACATAAGATCCTCACTTGTAACGCTGGATTTTCTGTTACTGGAGGTAGTTTAAAACGTGGTGAGAACACCGTGTGGTGAAAAGTCCTTGAAAAAGTCCTGGAACTCTAAATTACTGTGGATAAAAGCATTTACCATATGAATATAAAGTCAAAACAGGTAATAAATGTTATAGGGAGGTGATTTAATCTAATTTAATTATAGCATAACAAGGTCAGAAATGCCTCAGGGCAAATGTGTTTAAATCAAATTGTGCTCAATATGCTGCTGCTGTATTTAAGACCTTATCTTGGACCCATTACACTTGGAAATCATTGTTCTTTTACTTTCCTTACTTCCAGTAGCAGAAGTCATTCCAAGTTTGTGGCATTGCTTTCATCTTGGCAATATGAACTGATCCTGCAGACAGAAGTGATGTGCCAGCTTCGCTGAATAGCTTTAATGGGATTGGAGCCTTGCCTTAACTGTGACGCACTAAGCCAGTCAAGGTCACCAACAGCATCACATAAAAGCAGACATCAGTTCTTAATGAAGTCATACATCACGTTTAACATGTGGTCAAATTAGAGAATTCATGGAGATTATACAGATTATATTATTCACATGCATTCTTTAATCGGAGCTCTGATGGTGCTCAGGCTGCCTGATTGTTAGTTGTAATGGAATTTGCCGAGATTGGCAGGAAGCAATCTGTGGATTGAGAGAGATGATAGTAAAGGGCATGTGATGAGTATGAATGGGTTTGCCCTCTTCGGCATACCCAGGCAACAGCAGGGGCAGATTTAGCTGTGAAAGGGGATTGTCCGTCCAATGATTTACCTAATATGGCTTCCTGAGTATGAGCATGTGCTTGGGAAAGTTTACTGTGATTGATAGAGAGGCTGAGACTCCTCTAATAGATGAAGTTATCAAAGCAGAATCCATCCTGCTGTATGTAGTGGTGTTTATCCTTCTAGCAATGAAATATTGAAGCTTGTGACTTCATTTTCCTTATTAGGAGACAATGCATTTTTTATTTTTTTTTCTTTAGTAGATCTATTAAAAAATCGGTGTGTTTTATTGCTTTTCTGGTCATATTACCCTTTTGGTCACTTTCTTTTTTTTTTTCTCATGGATATAATTTTTTGTCCTTGAATATAAAAGTTGGTCTTTTTGCAGCCTCTTGTTTTGCACCTCTTGAGGTGTTGGGTTTGAATCGCGATAAATCTGATAATCTGTGAGTACGCTAGCAAATAATAGCCGCTCTTTATGGTGCGCATGTGTTTTGATGTGTAAATCTGTATTTTTCTCCCCCCATGTAATTTCATTGTAATATGGGTCTTGTCCAACGTTTAGAGGCACAAATAAATCACATCTGACTTAGCCCGGGGTCATCTCACAATCACTATTTAATGTTTAACTCCGAAGCCGGCATTGATATCAGCAGCAGATAAAGTGGAATTCCTTGATTGCCTTGGTCAAAGAGGCTCCGGTCGCCGAGAAAATGATCTATTGGACACGGGGCAGTCGGTTGAGATCAAGCGAGATCGACGAGCCTCCGACTCACTCTCGGGCTAGGAAAAAGCTGCCGCTCGCCCAATCACTCGCACCAGTGGGGCCCTTGTCACCACGGTCGCTGCTTTTTAATTGGCAGTCAGCAGACAGAGAGTAGTGCGAGGAGGTAGAGGGGAAAGAGAGGACTGAAAGGGGGGGCTGACAGGTCAACAGAGAGCTCAGATTGCAGCCCATTACTCAGGGAGAAGATAGGAAGGGTCGGCTCGAGTGGATGGTCAGCGCAGCACTGATTGCACTACTCAGAAGAAAGTTTCTGCCGGAGCGCACGAAAATGACTCCACGGCGATCTCTTTGTGACCGAAAAAAATGCGGGGCAAGACCGAATAATAAGAGCAGAAGAGAAAGTCGACAAAATTTGCTCTTGAGATCGAAAGCGATGCCATGCTAAATACTGCTGGCTGAGAATGAGAAAATAAAGCCTGTAAATTAACCCTCCCTTCCAGTCTTTTCGTTTTAATAACTCGCAGGCCAAACTGCCATGCAGCACAGAATTACAGCTTGCGAGATAATTGGAAAAACATCAGAATGTGAATGCTTGGGTAGCAGAGGAACTAGCATTATTCATGAGTAGTGTTATAAAGAGGGATGAGGCTGTTAAAATAAAAGCTGACCTCGGAGTAAACGGTCATCATAATGCAGAAATCGATGTAGGGTTGATAAACATGTACCCTAAAGAATAGCTAGTTATGCATTAGCAAAATGAAAGCCTTCTTGGATAAGATTTGTAGCTTGACAGTGCTACTTTGTCCAGAACTGGTCAACAGATCCAAAGGTGGTCAATGAAAATAGATTGAAAGTACTAAATTAATATGTTCTAATCTCCTGATAAAGTTGTGGAGAAGTAGACTTGTAAAACAGCACGTCTGGGATAGCATTAGCTATCCCAGACACTCTGAGATGATCCATCGCTGTTCCAAATATTGTGTGTTTGTGGATAATGACTCTCCCTGTAGTTTGTTAGAGGATCAAAACCTGAGAAATGGCTTTGTGCCCCTGTTCAGACAGATACACGTCAATGAATTTTTCCTCTTGTGTTCTTGAATTTCTGAACCTCGGTGTGTGATGTGTTTTGATTTAGGCTGAAGTTGTCTCAGTAGGCAAACAACTGAACACTTACTGTGAAAGAAAGTATTGTTTTGCTTTGTAGGGCCTATAATAGATTGTGTTGTAATGGGATAACTTTGCTGTTCTATCACAACCTTAAGCCTTAAATTTATATATTTATATCAGGCTTCATGGATGTATTTTATTTTACAATCCCAATAGTAGGAAATAAAAGGTAAATGGCCGGTACTTGTGTAGCGCTTTATCGAGCCTAGAGGACCCGAACGCACTACTGCATCGTAGCCACATCTGTCCTGGGGCAGACTGACAGTAGTGAAGCTACCATGCACAGGCGCCGCGAGGTCAGGCGAGGCGAAAGGACACAATAAGTGAGAGACAAAAAGCAGGGGTTTGAACTATCAACCCACTACTTATAGGACAAACTCCTACCTCCTGGACCATGCTACTATATTAAAGATTGCCAGGTTATATACATTCTGTATGAAGTAAATTTATCACAACAGAAGATATCATATTTCTATTAGTCATTTACCCTTGAAAGTTATTCATTTAAATAATTAAACACAAATTAGATCATTCAGATCTAACTAGTTTACTCCTTCAGTGTATTTTCCTCTTTTCTTGCCTTGTTATGGTGCCTAAATAATGGAAAAATATTTTCTGGGCAGACATTTAAAGTTTCAAATGATCTGGAATATTGACTTCACGGCCGTTATACCGCTCACAGTCTTACCCTTATCTAATAGTTGTGTGCTGAATCTAATGCTGCAAAAGATTTTGTTTTGATATCCACTCCGCTTGGTTTTCATGCGGCACACTGACTGAGCTTGAGGAGTGTAAGAAAGGACAGCAGAGGAATTAAGGGAAAAAAATTGAGATTTATTACTCATGGTTAATTAAAATCTCCGGAAACTAATGGTAAGAAAATTGAAATGTTCCTTATAGATTACATTTTTCACCTGTGGCTGGTTTTAGAGAAGACGGAAGCAGACTATGACCATCTTGTGATGTCTTGCATGCAAAAATTAGTTTTTTTTAGATGTAATGGCAAAATCTGAGGTGTTTAAAGTACGCCTCTCATGATCACTCTGAAGCACTTGGTCATGATGCACTTCTTTTTGTTTTTGCAAGACCAAGACAAAACAATGAGGCATAAAAGAAAACAATATTGTGCTGTAATACCTCCATACACACCTTATCAATTAATTGAAAGGCTTTTGCATTCAGACTCAACAGCTGATTTATGCAAAAGGAAATTGAGACATTCTGAAGATCATTTTGATGCTGAGTAACGTTTTTTTTTTTTTCTTCTCCCACACTGGAAAAAACCTAGTTCTTGTCATAGTCCATTGGGGGACTCAAATTATTCTAGTAAGAAATCTGATTCCAACAATCAGTATTAAAATTTCACAACGAAAAACTGGAACTTAACTGGTTAGTTGATGGAGATGTACAGTATATGTTTTCGCAGCAGTTGTTGTTCTAAGATAATTGAACTGTTCCTTTTAGCTATGAATCAAATAAAATGAATTCATTGGATAGATATTTTCTCTCGTCAGGAATGAAAAATGCTCGATTTTTCTGTGGATTCCTGAATAAAATTAGAATTAAGGTTTTTTTCATTTGGCTGTCAGTCACTTGTTTAGTTTTCAAACCAGAGCTCCTGCTTCACAGCAGCCTTCCTTCGTCAAAACAAAATGGATTTGTGCGCAGTCTCCTCCATATCATACAGAAAGAGGGATTATTGACCACTCATCTTTGCACAATTTCTGATAATCCAGATATATATTTTATGCTCTCTTCTCCTCATCTCCCCAGTTTTTCCAGAATTTGGGTTTTTGCATAAAAAAGAAGGCCTTTTGTGTCCGGCGAACCCAATTTCTCTGTTGATTCGCTTTATGTTTTGGACTATTATCAGTAACCATAGAACAATTAAGAGAGAAAACAATGGATTATATCATAGTCCTTCAAAATTAAGCGTTAAATGTGCTTTGTCTCTTGGAAAAACTGTGCAGGTGTAGAATTTAAGTTAACTTAAATGTTGCAAGAAGATCTCTAGGGGATTCAGTCCTGATATCAAGCAGAGTTCCAGGCGATCCATTTCACTTTTACTGAAATTCAAGACATTTTAAGAAGGAAAATTGATTAAAAAGTGAGTAGAGCTGGCAAGGCCGTCCTAGGAAGTTGTAACAATTGGATAGGCAGCTTTCAACATGCATTAGAAGATATCATAGACCCCTGCTGTTTCTGTGTTTCTGTCTTTCCCACTGCACGTCAGAATGGATGTGTGTCATGAGTCTTTATCTGGCTGGGGTTCACTGACCTTTTCTTGCTTTGTTACCATCAGGGGTTACCTATTGATCAAAGCCTACAGCTACACATGGTAAAATGGATCTCCACTCTTCTTCATTTCTAAACTTCATAAATCTGGACTTGTTAATCAAAATTCTCCAGGCCTTCAAATTAGGTGCATTTGTTCAGTGTCGAACCCAAAACAAGAAAATACCTAAATCGAGCCAAAAACGACATAAAAACAAAGGAACGGTGCTTTGAAAAAGATTCCAAATGTTATGGTGGTACATAGCAGTCAAGTCCTGTATTCTAAATGTGGCTAATGAACTGATCATCGATGTGAGCATCTCTATAATAAAGCAGTCTTGGCAGCTTGCTACTTTGGAGCACTCAGTTGAGTGTTGCACAACATCAAAGCGGAAGACATCAGCAGTAATCTGAAGGATGTAGTTATTGCTGCTCATTCTGAAATTGGTCTTAGAACCATTTCAAGAAAAGAAATGTTCATTATTCTACAGTGAGATATGTTTTTCACAAATGGAATAATAATAAAAAAAGATCTCCAATGGAGTGGATGTACCAGAAAGTTCAGCCTGAGGTCACACCTTGCAATATCACACAAAATATTACAAAAACACAACAGTGAGGTCTCAAACTGTATAGCCTGTAAGATTGTTTCATAGTTAGCTGTATAATAGTGGGAGTAGGTCTGAAGGTGAGCAAGCATAAAAACAAAGTTTACGTGCAACACTATCCTATTTGACCTGACAGAAAATTTTAGATGTTTTGGCTTTACAGCCCAAAATTATAGTATTTTCATTAAACAAAAATGTTTCTGATAGGAAATGATACTGGAATCTACTGATAGAAAAACAATGTAAAAGCAATGTCAAGTCAGAAAGGAAATATATTTTTTCTTTATGTTTTATTGAGAAATTAAATTTAAAAATTTGTCATATCTTTCTCAATAAGAATGCATGTTTTTTTGTTTTTTTTCTCCATAACAGCGATAAAATCCTTCTATTAATTTCTGACCAGCCCTTTGTCTGCTTCCACTTGCAGTTTGGCATCTAAGTTGCAGACATGAGTCTCCATCACTGACCTGAAGACAACATGTCAGCACAAATAACTTATGACATCCAAGTTCATAAGGTGATGGCTTCTGACTTTGGCTTTTCTCCTAGCCAAAAGACCCAGCAGTAATTAAGTTAACCAGCAATTGCTCTGGATAGTAAAGTATGATTGAGTCATATGAAACAGTTCATGCAACTGTTAGAACTTCAAATTGGGGGATGAGCTGAATCAAAATTATATTTATAATCATACTATTGAAAGACTATGAATGTATTGGTTTCTCTTTAGACTTTAGATGTCTGTAACTGTCTGTAAATGTCTGTAGTAGGAATATTTATTGTACAGACAAGCGCACCCCATTGGCAAAGCAAAGGCAAAATCCGGGGCACAGTAAGGACGTTTGCCTCTCCTTGACTAAGGTAATGAGCATATTAAATGTGAAAATGGGTGTGCATGTCTCCTTGACCAGGTTGATAGGTGTATCGGCTCTCAGAAGGTTTTAAAGTTGATGAGGAGGATTGAAGTGTGCAATTTGACCAATGGACTGAAGAGTGGTCCTTAGAGGAGTCAAAAACACCCACCCACACACTTTCCCCGCACTAAGACACAAAAGTAGGAGTGTGTTAATGAAGACCCGAAGCGGTGATTGACGGGAAACGCGTCCCCATCCCTTATTTATGTTTTTCCAAGTCATTTCCTCTTATTGAACAGCTAATCTTTAGTCAATCGTTGGCTTCCTTCAAGGAGGAGAAGTCAGTATTCATAATGATGAATCGTGTGATTGTTATTGCTTTTGTCAAGGAATTTGCAATATTTGGAGCCCAGGGTTTTCGACTGCCCTCATTGATACATCAATCTTTACTGTGAATCTTCCTGACAAAGAAGAAACTGCAGTCCTTCCTTGCTCTTTTGAATTTTCTCTCTTGCCCTGTTCATCACTGTTGAAGCACAAACATAGTTTAGCTTGTTGCCTGCGAAAGATTCGAAACACTATGCTGCACAAGTGTTTGTGTGCTAAATGTTTACGTAAAGCTAAACAAAATTCTGTCACATTTTTGTGAAGGAAAACAAATGAAATCTTAAACAAAAGGAAATGTTAGAGGATTATTTGTGAGTGTGAATATGATGCTGCAGTAGCCACAGCATCTACACTAAAAACAAATACGCTCCACACTGACCACCATATAAATCTCCTTTAGTACCATTCAATTTTAACTTGGCTTTGATGCAATTGTTTGTGTCATTGAGCTTTTAAGCTCCTGAGTTATAGCTCACTATCACATGGATTGCATTTCACATTCTCATGATAGTTGAGCACACATTGCCTATAAGCAAAAACAATTTTACTTATGCTTTTTTTTTTTTTTTTACATAATATATGTATATTTGTGCGTCTTGAAACAGCCTCCAATGTAGAGCAGTGTTTTGAGAGGCTTTTTAGAATCTGAAATTGAGCCAATCTAGATATTCAGAAAACCAGACTTATCAAATCTTTCCTAAATGTCTAGAATGTTGAAATAAGAAAATTCTTGATATTCAAGTATGGAAGAACATCGAGATAGAACATTTTTGGAAGCCATGTTTACATAAAGCATTCAATAATCCTATCATACTAATGTACAGCATGATAATCTATTTGTGAAACAAATTTTTCTTGGAGTCTACAGTTCTTTTTGCAGATCCTTGCCCATCACCATCAGCTGCTAAAGTTAGTCCAACTATAAAAAACTATAATATTTAAAAACCGTTAAGATACAGATGTTAAAAACGTCAATATTTGTTGTCACAGCCAAGTGTTTTTCACTCGCTAACTGTAAAGAACACCAGCTTGCATCCCTGAGATGTTTTTCCTTCTTCTTTATCTCACATATAGGAACTGCTTAGCAGCTGTATTTTATTTTAGTCACTTACCCTTCTATCAGAAATTAATATAGGGAAACAGAAATTATTGGAAAAATCTCATCCACTGCTTAGTGTCGAGGATTAAATGTGGAATTTTTACAGAAAGACTTTAGAAGAGTGTGCAAGTCGAAATATCTATAGGAGGCACTTTATCTGCTTTTAGCATCTAAAGTTTTGGCAATGTTATTCTGTGTCAAAGCAAAAAAAAAGAACCTTTTAGGTTTTATTAAAATTGGACGCATCCAATTTGTGATGGAAATGACTAAAATTAACCGCAAAAAACAGAAAAAAAAGCACACACAAAAAAAAAGTCTTTAAATGTTGAATTGGAGCTTCTCTTAGTGTACTAATTTCCTGAGGCAGAGAGAAATATAGAGTGCCACAGAGAGAGTGTTTGACACACCTGCCTGATGGAAATAGTACATTAGGATCCACTACCGCAGCAACTTTGAAGTAAGATTTTGACAAGATGCAACTACCAGCCATGCATTTTTAACTACGTTACAAACCTGTCAGACATCATGTGGAAGGTTGAGGTGAGTATATCGTCACTACGCAGGCACACCTTGTGTTTTACAGGATAAATACTTCTCTGCAAGATGTGCTACATATATACATTAAAGGTTTCAGGTTGATGAATAGCCCACTAAGAGCAACCCCGAGGCCCTGACATGGAGAGGAGATTTATGCAAGCTAGAAACAGAGGTCTGATTTGCTGATGTGGAGGAAGAATGCAAAAACACTTTGGGTGGTTTACTGTTTACAGCTTTAGACGTGTAATGACCCTTTTAATTCTCAAGGCCTCTGCACCTATAATGCTTGCTCTTAAGCAAGCAAGTAGAAAATGAGTGGAATATTGAATATTTCAGTTCAACTGTTTTTTTTGTTGTTGTTTTTTTCAGAACCGTGACCCTTGGGGCATGTTTTACTGAACATTTTATGTTTCCCTATACTTATATATAGTGATGCATAATTGTGAAATTGAATAAAATCAAAATAAAAGCCTAAAAATTGTAAAATGTTAATTTTTTTCAAAGTCCCTTTGAATTAATACTTTGGACAACTGCACTTATGTGCAATTTCAGCTGCAGTTCTTTTGGAGTATGTCTCAACCAGCTTCACATATTTGTGTGTTTGCCACATTTTCTGTGCAAAATAGTTAAAGTTTGATCAGATTGGGTGGAGGATTTGAAACTTTAAACTTTGCTGTAAACTGTAGGTTCAGTTTTCTGGCTGATCGCAGATTACTGATCTTTAAGAAGCCTGATCTGTCAATGCTGGGGGGATTTTTTTTTTTTTTGTCTAAAATGATGCTTAATATGGCAAGAAACTCCCTCAATTGGCAACAGTGGAGTGACTATTGTTAAATGCTAACGTGCAGAAATGACGTGGTGGGCTGGTCTGCGGCTCATCTTTAGGCTTTTAGATCACTGATCTCCCAAAACTATGGAAATCAGGGCTGATTTATCGGCTGTTTGATCAATCGGTACACCGTAAACTATTATGTCCATCAGTATGTTTTGAATAATCTTGCTGGAAAGAGGATTTCAAAGGTTAGGGTTCCAACAAGGTTATTCATGGCAGCATGGTGTGGTACAGACATACCATGCTGCCATGATACCAACATGTTGCCATGTTGGTGGCATAACATGATGTTCAGATCACGTGCTTTTCTCATACACATTTTAATAAAAATAATGAAGATTTAAAACTCTGAAATTTTTTTTATTCCACTTCAGTAAACATTTTATTTTGATTGCAGTTTGTAGTCAGAAACCACAGTTCTTTGCCCCTTTTTCAAAAGTGACAAAGAAGCTTAACGGGTGTTAATATATTTGCATGGCACTGTAATATGAACTCTATATCACCACTGATGCAGATAGTGACAGCAGTCAAGATGGTATTTATTTATTTGATCTAAACGTATTTCTGGCCACTGTCTCATTTCTACATTAAGTGGCCTCTGTGTCACAATTTTAGCAAAGTGTAAAAAATTTATCCCAATGTCTCGACGTGATCTGGATTGTCGTTCACCCTTTTCAAACTACCTTAAAGTTCGTTTACATTATTTTGCCGAAAATAATCAGTGAAAAAAATTTGATTGTGCAATAATCAATTTGACTCTGTCGCTTACGCCACTGTGGATCTGCTCTTTGTCTCAAGCTGTACTTCTGTCAGTACATTTTTATCCGCTGCCATCTTTCACAGCAAACACGCAGACAGAAACAGATTCCATGATTCCTCCCCGTCTTCCCGTCTCTCTTGCTTTCAGTCACTCGGACACTTTTCACCAACCTCTCTTTGCACTCTCGCCTTTCTCTCACCATCTTTCCTCTCTCTCCCTGCATGGGATGTGGCTCACAGACCGTGAGTCTGTTTTGACGGCCTTGCATTCTGCCAGCGGCATGTCAACTTCAGCATTACCCCCCATCCATCACTGCCTGCTGCGGCACCTATATGCATTAAATATCAAGCCTTGTGGAAGGGGGACGAGTCACACAATATGCTCTCCTGGCAGGTCTTAAGGGGAATCTTTCCCCGTCTGATGATTAAGCTCAGTTCCCATTCTCTTATGAGGCTAGAACAGTTGTCGAAGCGGAGAGGAGCAGCTCTAGGAAAAGGGTTTATTATTTTTCCCTAATGTAAAAGCATCACGGGAGAGTTTGAATATTGTATTAAAGCATAGTCACTCCAATACACTTTGGCTGTTTTTGGGGACATTATAGGAGGCAATAAGAAAACCACAGACTTTCATCAGATTAGCAGCACTGCAATGCTAATGACCCTTCTCAGGCAAAGGTTGCAATTCTAAGCAAAAGCATTGTGCATGAAAACAAATATTAGCATGCACTGCATGAAAACAGAACTTTTTTCCTCTTCTTTGTTTGGCATAAAATCTGATGAAAATTGTGTTATGCACCAGAATAATAAAACATTACTTTAGGTATCGATCTATCTTTTTCTTCTAAGTCTGAAGTTGACCTACATATTTTTAGGATGTGGTAAAATTGCCTTTTAAAGAGTATGAGTTGAGTCAAAAGCCTTCCGCGGTAGTTTACTGCAGGGTGCCACATAGCTCAGTGGTGGACCAGGTGCACCATATGCAGAGACTGCAGTCATTATCGCTATTGTCCCCGGTTTGATTTCCGGCCCCGGGTCATTCTCTGCATGTCTACTCCTTCTCTCTCTGCCCTTCTTCCTGTCCAGCTCCTAATGAATAAAGGCCACTGGTTCTACAAAAAAGAACATCTTGCTGGGTTTTTGGCCCATTCTTACTGGCAGAACTGGTAGAACTCAGACGGGTTTTGGAGGTTATCTTGCTCACGCACATCTTTTTAACTGATCCCACAAATATTCTGTGACACTGAGATCAGAGCTTTAGGACAGTAACTCTGAAGCATGGATTGGATATGCTAAGTCATCTAGCAACTAATCTTTTAATTTGGTTTTGGGTCTTTGTCTTAAGTGCTAGGAATGGAGTACGTGAGATGTTGCTTTAACATATTCAAATACCTTTCTCTTGAGTGCCAGGGCCTCCTGAAGCGAAACACCCTCCCTAATTGTTGCTGTTACTCTTGTACTTTGCAGTTGGAATTGTGATTTCTGCCTTTCAGCCTTTTAAATGAATCCCTCCCCAACACACCTGAATCAAACAACTAAATCCTGTCATCAACATGTCATTCAGCTCTCCAGAGGCCTGGTAGAAAGGCATTCATTTGTTTGAAATGTGTTGGAGAAGGGGTGGATGTGAAAGTTTCAGAATAGTAGCTTTCAAGTCGTCGACCTGGCTACCACTGAGGTACAGTAGTTTCGTTGTAAATAACGAGACTCTTAACAAGCTTCAGCAAACATTATTTTGAGGTCGCAGGTCTTTGTTCTTCGGCTGATAAGCACATTAAGCTGATTATACTTACATAGAGATGTTTGAGTAGAAAATTGTGGCACTTTCAGGCATATGGAAACTGCCTGAAAGTGGAAACGGATGAACCAGCCTTGTGGAGGTCCAATATTCGTTTTTCTATATCTTGCCTGATTCTTTTTCATAAAGAAAAAGAAAGAAAACATTGAAAGAAAGGGGAAAAAAAACATTGTAAGAAAAAAAGAAAGCATTTTATGTGAGGTGTTGCTTTAAAACATATGCATAGCTGTGCCTCCAGTTAGCTTAAATGTTGTAAATTAAACTCAGGCTTAAAGCATAACTTTGCAATGTGGGTTCTCCCAACCTGTTTAAAGGTACAGTAGTCATTCTGTAAGGTAACTTCTGAATTTGAAAAAAATAAATAAAATATAATCACTGCAGTTATAATTTGGGATACATTTTGGTAATCCCAATTTACCTTAAACTGAGATGGTTTAGGTAAGTGTGTGAAAAAAAAGGTGCTCTTTTTTTTTTTATTATGTACGTAAATATCTGGTTTCAACAGTGTATCTTTAAAGTGGCAAGCAGAAAATGTAATTGTGATGATGATATTCCTGAAACACAGCATCTGATGCTTTTCCACACTTGAATGATACAGACAGCTTGGCTTTATAATTGAGCTTTCAAAGTGCGTAAGCCTGTGCACTTTCAGGCTTACGCAATAGTTAGTTAAACCATTGACACTTCTACAAATTTCTCCCACTGTTTTGCTTTAATACTTTGATTTTAAGACAGTCGCTTTTTTCACCATTTGCAAATAAGACCCTGGCATCTTTGACGGTTTCATATGACATGTTTAGTGGTTTGGAAAGGTCCCGGGGTCATAAAGTAATACCTCGGGGCCTGATGTCAACTGTCAAGCAGAAGAGAAGAAAATAAAAGGGGCTTTATGAGGCACAACCTCCATCGTGGCAGCTGTGGAGAAATTGCTAGTTCACAAAATGTGAGCAGATGTAGTAATTCTGTTTGCGCTACTTTTGCTACTTAAACTTAAATACTTTTTTTTTCCTTTCATCTCTGCTAATTATAGGTTGACTGTGAGTTGGCAGCAGCAGCTTCAATTGAAGCTGTCGCAGCTCTAAGCTACACAAACGCTCAATTGATGCCGTAGGTGCTTGTGCCATGACGGCCACAGCGCATGAATATTCTGATCCTGACCCATCATCAATAACGGTGTCAATCCTTTCATTTCTTCTGTAATTAAAGTATGATGGCTGATGTAAATGTAGAGCTCCACATTGCTAGAGTATATATGTGCTTTTAGTGTAATCTGATGGCATGCTCACAATTGATCACTTCAAATGGCAAAACAGAGCTATAGGCCGATGCTTATATCAGGAACATTAGTTATTAGGCTTCATTTGAGTAGATTTAGAGTGAGGTTTAATAGGATCTGGTTAACCCTCCACCTTTATCTGCCATAAGGAGAAATATTCTCTACCTGTAACTTAGGTTACCATTCCAGGTTGATACAGACTTTTTTGGACATCTTGAAAAATTTCGCTATTTGACAAATGCAATCTAGAAAAAAACAAACAAACAAACAAAAAAAACCCCACATACATTTTATTGAAACCATTTAAGTAAGACAAACTTTCTTTAAAGGTAATGAACAATAATTGTCCTTTGATTAGTTAATTACTTAATAATTAATCATGTAAGATGTGGAGTGCATTTCTGTCTGAGGGACCCAGTGAATTGGTTCAACACATACATGACAGTGAATAAAAAAAATTGTAATATTTCATCAACCAGAGAGGCACTTTTCTTAGCTGGTTGTATTTCTTTTGAAAACAGTGTATTGCTAATGTGGGAGTGATTCCTTGTTTGTCCTTGCAATGTTTTGGAAGTTCTTAGACACAACTTGCAACACTTTCCAGCATGCATTTGTAATGTTGTATTGATAAACAATTTTTACTCAAAATGAGTACAGTTGTTAATGCATTCAGTGGGTTTGCAAAAAAGGTTTCAATATTATCCCATAGCAATCATAACAACTGAGCACTACAGAGCAGAACAAAAAAAAATATCGATCTCCAAATCCATAAACGCATTTAATAGACATGTTCATTAGTTATGCACACATTAGCCAGTCCATGCACTCAAATATAATATCTATGATTTATGTAGGAAATTGAGTGCCAGATTTTCAAAGAAGTTCAAAGTTATTGTGTGGACGGCTGCAGGGATGCTGTTCACATTAGTTATGAGGTACAATGGGTAACCAGGCAAACCGGAAATGAAACCTTGTGTTCATGCAACTACACTGGACACATTTTTAGGTAACTTTTTACAAATGAAAGACAAGACAACCCACTGTGCAACTGCTTTGAAGCAATCCAGCTGACTGGTCAGTGTGATCATAAATGTAGGACTCACAAAAAAAAAAAAAAAAAACAGAAGTAAATACTCAGCCCTTTCTCTCCTACTTTGACTGCCAGTGGAAATGGATTCATTGTGCTGATGCAATCAGTTCATAAATTTCTGAGACAGATATTTGGAAAATATTACTTAAAGGAAATAAAGAAAGTCAGGTAATATTTATGTATTAGGTACACCAAGTCAGGTTCTGAAGAAAGCGTTACAGGTACCTCACCACATTCACACATGCTGCTGTTTAAACTGAGCCATCGTACGGCGAATGGTCTGAAAAAGAACAAATATGTTGTGAGCAGCAGCTGGTATCAGAAATTAATGGTTTTAGACGAATGAAAAATGTCAGCCCAGCTGTGTGGAATACCATCACCATTACACATTGATGTGTTGATTTGTGCAGATGAACTGTAGCATTACAAGACCACACTGACACATTGAAAAAAAAAAAAAGGTCTCTGGTCTCCTGGATCTTTCTTTCTTTCTTTCTTTCTTCCTTTCTCAGACAATGAAGGTGTAAACACCGTTTAATTTCTGTTCCACCAAAGCGTATTAAATCTTTTTGGACCTCACAGGGCTGTATGCAAAGAAACGTATAAAAAGTGTGTGTGTGTGTGTGTGGGGGGGGAACATCAGAGGTTTCATTCTGTTATCCTCCCACTTGTGTGACGTCTTCACTTTGGAGACTGTCTTGCGAGATAGATCACCAGCTTGTCTGACAGTTCAAGGAGTTCAAATATTTGACACTCGAGTCAAACGTTTTCTTCAGGTCTGTCACAGAGGTGTAGCTCTGAAGAGATTTGTCATTCTTAGTCCTTGTCAGACAGACACAGGCTGTGAACGGGGGCTTCTCTCAGACACGCTGCTTGTGAAACAATGTAGCTGTGCATATAGCCAACAGCTGAGTTTTCTTTTTTATACAGCTTAACAGCTCCCCTATTGGCAAGCCTTATTGTTGCAAACCCTGGTTATCCAAGAATCCATGTAATTGGAAAACATAGCTGTTCTAACTTTGTATGAAATTTAATTAACTCCTGAATGGATTTTGTTATCACATCATGCTTGGTATTGACATCAAAATCACCTTACTGCAGGTGTGCTATTGTTTTCAGTTAAATGTTTTTTTGCAATCTAATGCCATTTAAGATCTTAGTTCCTTCAAACGCTCTTTGGGGATTTGGGATTGTTTTCCTGTACGTATAATTTAGTTTTCTTGTTAGAAGAAATTGAAAAATATGATTTTTTTTCACACAAAATGAGCGAGGAAAGGAATTGTGTTGCCACTAGAATAAAAAAGTAATTAGTCTATCAAAATTTATTCAAATGGCTTTGCCAAGTCCCTGGAGATGGCATTTATTGTGAATTGGCACTATGTAAATAAACTGAATTGAATTTATTTGAGAAAATTATTAGCCACTAACAGTGGACACAATCTTTTACAAATTTTAGGGTCGCATTAAGCAGAAATTAAGAATATTTGATGGATGCTAGCTTCCTTTTTCGCCTTCCTTCTTCTTGCGGTAGAATATACTAGCAAATGCAGCCCTAAAATGTTTGAAGTCCATTCTTGTGCAGCCCAGCAGTGCTGTATCCCTGTAATGATGTAGCTGAAACCTCTCCTGCTGACATGTCCTCCTGACTTTTTCCTCTCTACTCCACCTGAGATGCACTACCTCTGTATGTCTGTGCTTTTCACTTTCTCTCCTCATGCTTCCTCATCTATCATCTTCCTTTTTTCTACCACCTTTTTTCCCCCCCTCTTGTTTGTTCCTTTCCTGTCCCTCCATTCTCTGTACCCTGTCACCTCTATTTTAGCTTGGCTTAGCTGTGGCCTCATTACCCTGTTGTTGTGCAGCGGGTACTCTTTTGGACCTGCTGTCACTCGGGGATTAACGCTATCTCCATCTTTGTCAGTTCCTTATCTATTTTCTGGACTCTTGAAATAAAGCCCTACCAGCCGTGTGATGTACTTTAGATTAGCGGAGGCAGAAGGCAGGTATAGAAATCCTCTGCTGATTAGATGCCCTTCTTCAGTCTGAGGGAGATGAATATAAACCGTTGCCAAGTGTCTGAGAGATGCATTGGTGCACTTTAAATCTTAAGTCCTGGGAATGGAGTAAGGTTTGATATTTCGCTTTTCATTTTTAACTTTATGTAATTGTTCATAAAAAAGGAAATACTTCAGGTATTCATCTGTGAGGCATCAGTACCGGCTGGTTATTGGAACTGTCCAGTTTTCCCACGATTAGCTCTACATGTTTATTGGCTGGTTAAATACTGGAGAATCAGTTTACTTCAAAAGTGAAATTTCTTCTTTTTTTTAACCCTCAAAGATTTTCAACAAACAACACATTGTTTGAAGTCCTTTATTTTTTGATTTTCGTAAATGGGATATCAAATTTGGCACCAAAAATCCTGCCCAAAAAACAATTTATAAAAGTGAAGACTTTTTATTTCTACTTTTCCAACCAGTGTTGAAATCCTAAAGTAATGAGTTGTTTATCAAACTACTTCATTTCATACTTCATTTTATAGTCTTATTTTGATTGAGACTCATCAAAATAAGTCTCAATCACGTCACACCTCATAAAAAAAATGGAAATTGGGTAATTTATAGTTATGAGTCCTACATAAAGTTTGGAGGGTCCTTTGACTGTGCTTTGAAGTAAATATTATATTCAACTTCTGGTTATCTCACCATAACAAAAATACAAAGCAAAGCGAAATGGAAAACATTTGGTTAATGAGAACGCCATAAAATATGTATAATATATAGCGCAACAGAATTTACATTTAGATTATTGTAATAATGCATGCCATGTTTAGCAGCTGTTTTTCCCAAAATAAAAAATCCACAGAGATTGGCGTTGGGACATCTGTCAACCCCCCCCCCCCCAAAAAAAACAAACAAACAAAAAAAAAACAACCTGTTGCTCCTGTGCTGCTGATGGAAGAAACACATTAAAAATGTCACTGAACCAAAATTATACACCGACTCCCTCAAAGCGGTTGATTGGTTTCCTCTTGCTCTTTTTTTTTTATAAAAAAAAAGTCAAAAGCTTGAAATTATTTTGTAACTTTAGTTTCTTTGGGTAAAAAATGTGGGCAGCATGTGCTGATTAAATAAGTACGAGTTGTTCACAGGAAAGGTTTGAAATTACAGCTTGGCTGCAAAGTAAACAGCTGCCATTGCATCGGGAATTTGTATCTTGAAGTAGATTACGCATTTAATTTGAACATAGTTTTTGCATTGCCACACTAACCAGTTGTATTTGTTTGCAGATAGACCGTTTCATTTGCGAACTTCCTATAATAAACAACAAACTTGCTAACTTTTTGGTTTAGCTGGTGGAATTATGGTAATGTTGGTGAAATAATTCAATTCAAATCTAGACCACTTATATACATATACATAAATTGATTGGGGGAAAAAAATAATTCTTATAATGTTATTTTTATCAGAAATCCTTTAGTGAACAGAAAATGTATGTCCATTCTAATCTTTAGTTTTCAGAAAACTCATCACCCTCTTTAATAATTCGCCACAGGGTTCACCATGTTTAGAAAGCTCTTACAATAAATTGTTATGATTTTGTGACACTGAGATGACGCTAGTTGTTGTATTTCTCTAATAGTGAGCTTTGGAGTGAGTTTTTATTATTTTTTTACCTCTCTTATCAGATGTCTAACAGTGTGTGGAGGTGTGCGGTCATGTAGAACAAGTGTCAAGGAAGGTGGTAGTCAGACAGCATCAGCAGACATTTCGCATTTCTTCTCGGTGGATTTTTTTCAAGGACATCTTCATTTCTGCCTGTTTTCGTAAGGAAAAGGATTCAGACTTGTCTTACAGTTTTTGATCTCAAAGCTTCCAGGTGTCAAAATCCTACTGGTGTTACACAGAACGGAAACACACCATCAGCCTTTATTGCTAGAAAATAGGTTAATGCACAATTGAACAATACAGTCTAACCAGGGATGAAGCTATTAATCCGATTTGCAAACTCCTCCACAAAACTAGATGGTTGACAAAATAAAACACTTCATACAGTGCAAATGGTTACTTTAAAGAGAAGAAATAATAATATCCAAAATAGAAAACCATTTCACCCCCCATTCCTCACAGCACACACACACACACACACACACACACACACACACACACACACACACACACACACACACACACACACACACACACACAATCTCCAACTGTCTGCATTGAAGTCACTGTTTGGATTCTAACTGCAAAGTTACATTCCACAAATTTCATTCACTTCTTTCCAGATTTATTTCTCACTTCCTTCCCTTCTCGAAGATAATACAAACATATATGGTAACACAATTTGAAACTTGTTTTTCGGTTGTTCATGATAGCAAAAGCAACTACGGAAGACAGTCTGATGGAAAGAAGAAGAAAAAAAAGAAGCAGAGAGGGAGAGAGGCGACAAAAGTGTTCAGCATCTAAATTGAGGGCTCAACAAATCCGGCGTTCGAAACACACAAACATCGTGTCTTTGCGCATATTCTACTCAGACAGCAAGGATAAGTGGTTATGTGTTTTTATTTTCCCTTTCAAAAACTTCAGTTTTCTCTTTTTGTGGGCTATCTGACTCATCTTCCTGCCGTCCTTCATGTACAGACAGACATTTGCCTGGTTAGGATTAGGCACAAAGCCAACTGCGATCTAATGGCTTTGGCAACTGTCTTTGCTTACATCCTAACAACGTTTGCAAACCACCTCCCTTTCCCTGTTTGTGGCAAAATCTGAATCAAGTCTAAAATGTTTCACTTTTGTTTTTGTTTTTTTTAACATTTGATTAAAAAAAATCAACTGGCTTACTGGGCTCATGGGCAGGCCCGAGCAGATTACTCTATTAAATGAAGACATGGAGGAAAAGGGGCTCAGTTTACGGTCATCCTTAAGCCTCTGCTCTGTTATTTTAAAGAAGCTGCTGAGGGGAATCAAATGGGCTGATTATCAGGAATAGTGAAGGAGACAACTGCTGCTCACCATTAAACTGGAACAAACTCCGTATTATGGTTCAGATTGAAAGACGTCTTTATCGAGTTTGAATGACAAACGATTTCAGTTTTGGTGAGAAGTGAGTAGATATAGAGAGATTTAAGATGCTTCCAAACTGGAAGGACTTACAAGAGAAGAAAAAAAAAAATCTTGCTACCAAGTTAATGAAAATTGAGAGTTTTGTAAGATTATACAAGCTTATTGATGTCATTGCAGTATTTAAGTTTGTTTATGATGACATACATACACCAAAGGTCTGGATAGTATTTTTTTTAAATAAATTGACAGATTGAATCTTTATTACCTAGGAATTTGGCACTCTAGATACATGTGCAATAATGCCTAAATCATTGGTGCATTCATTTGTGGTGCATTCAGGAACGAGCAGAAAATTTCAGTTGTCAAATTCCAAAGGGGAAACAATTAACAATGAGCTAGAAATAAAATCAAATCATTGCTTAAAGTACGAATTAATAACACACCTTATACAGTAATGGGAAATAGAAGATATTGACCAAAAAAATCCCTGTTCTAAATGTGGAAATAGTTTGTACACCCAAACATTTTCCACATTTTTTCCTCAATAAAAAAAAAAAACGTTTTTACTGCATTTTTAAAAAATCACTTGAATTTTCAGGTTTGTTGCGATTTCTGTTAAACATCCATATTTCCCTTCTATGTTGCCACAAGTTTTGAGGCATGGCTCGTGCTTTGCAAACCTTGATTTATAATTAAGTTTGATTTAGTTTTCAATATACCACAGAAAGATCAACAACAAAACCCCAGAATGTAATTAAAAAGTTTTGCCACAATTTAGATTAAAGTGAAGAAGTTAATTTTTCCTACTTTTCTTTCATCCTTCCTTCCTTTCATATATTATTTTCCTTCCTTCCTTCATTTCAGTCACTGGAAAACAAGCACTGAAAGCAGAAGCAATATTTTTTTTAGAACATGACATGTTATTGTGAGGGCAAATAAAGAATATTCTTTCAGATTGTTCTTTGTTTTTCAGGCACAATATTGGCTGGCGTCAGGCACCTGAGGATAGAAACATTCTTGAGATTCTCTGTCGCCTGCTCAGCCAGTCCTCCAACTCTTTTTGCAGGCTCCAGCATTATGTCTGTTGTTGTTAAATGTTTTTGTTCTTCCTGTTTTATTTAGACCTAATATTGTGCACATTCATCTGTACACATTTTCCAGAATGGTCCTGGTGCAAATTCACAATGGCATGTAGCAACAATATATGAGTCATAGCCCAGAACGTGTTTTTCACTGCCTGTTCCAGGTATCATGTCTGTGTAAATAAGTTAAGTCTTATCATGTCCAAAATACTAAACATTACATGTGAAGACATAAAAAATTTTACATTCTTGAACCATGCTTTCTAATTTTAAAGAATATACAAGTTTGTAATCAGTAATAATTACTTTTGCATCAGATATCTGAGTCATATGAACTGAATTCACAAATTATTGGACTTGTTCTTACAAACATGCATGAAAATGTGACATGGTTTTAAAAAAATACTGTACTGATAATTTTGTTATTTATATCTTTAGAAAACTTTGAAACAAGAACACACAGAAAACATTTTCTTTGACTGCCATACACATTAAGAGATTAGATGTATTATGGTCCAAATCTGAGCATAGAGGTCCATTTTGACTGTGCAACCCTAAACATTTCTCCTAGGGAACTTCAATTTCCAGACTTTTTTATTTTACCCTGGCCATTATTGTGTGAATTTCCACTTTTGGGTAAATTACAGTTCTTGTTGTTTAAATTTTATTCACAAATAGAGGGTCCTGTCACTGCCAAAAATGAAAAGTGATTTTTTTTTAAAGCAGTTATACTTTACAACTTATGTCACTCTTGTGCTCTATAGAAACGTTTTACTGCAGCAAAGCTATATATATGCAGGCTTGTCTCAGTTTTTGAAACGATTAGAAGAGAGGAAAAAAGAAATGGATCTGGACTAGATTACAGTGGTGTTTAATTTTATTACAGCTATATAATGACTAAAATATTCACTTGTCCTCACATACCCAAAACTTAAAATCATCCCAAATTTCAAATTGTTTGATGATTTTTTTTCTTTGTTATGTATCTCAGAATAGAAATTCTGGTAAATATTTTAAATCATACCATTTTAAATCCTTAAAAGTGCCTCTGACAGCTGTCTTTCTGAATCCACCGAAACGGAAAGATGAAATCCACTCTTCAAATGATCGATTTATTATTATTTATAATAAGGTTATTTTATTTATGTAGTGTGTAAATAGATGCCAGCACTGTAAACACCATTTAGTTCAACAAGATTGTCTAAGTTTGACAAATAAGAAATGCCAAAAGATACCAAAAGTAAAAGCTGTGGAAAAGCTTTTTGCGTCAGAAATGCATATTTATTGGTTAATTTCCTTTTTAAACTCACACTCTGTGTGATTTAGCGCGTAGGTCTTTCACATGAACCGAAACCCAACAATGTTCATGTTTCATATTTAAAGAATTGATTTACTATGGATCTGTCATAAATGCTTTGTATTAATAATGTTAATAATCAGAGAGATAATAGTTTTTGGGATGCTTTGTAGAGTCTGTGGAAAATGCAAGAATATGTTCTCTTATATTAATCCTCTCCCTTCTATGTTAACATGGATTATTTAAACCATTGATGCTCATTGGAATGAAATGAAAACATCTAGAGCAGATTCTGCAGTAGCCGCTGCCTGTCCACAGAAACATGTTTACCTCTTCACTTTTTAAAAGTCTTATGACAGGATCAGCTAAGTGGCTGCTGCCTGTAGCATTACCTTTACTGCACAGTCATGGGGGTGCCATTGATCCTCTGACCTACATCTCAGCAAGCAGTGGAAAAAGCCACAGGTTTCTTACAAATCCACTGGGGCTTATTTCAAGTAAACACTACAGATATTTATTTTTGCCAGTAAACTGTAGGTGATGGGATATTTTGACATTGCTACATTGTAAAGATCATGCACACAAAACAGCCTTATTTTCAGTCTAAAATGCAAAGAACAAAATAATAATTGAAAAGCGAACTCCATCGCCTCGTCCTTAGAAGAAGCTGATCAAAAATGCAGCGTCGCAGCGCATCTTAAATTCAGTTCAGACATAATGTGGTGCTCAGTTTAGATTATGTGCAAACAGTCAGGGATATTGAATTGCAATAATTATGAAATAATTCATTTTTAATAAATGTTTCACTGAGAGAAAGCAAGTAAGGAAGAAAAACCAAGAGCTGGATAATAATAGAGGAGATAATTAAACTCTTCTTTGTTGGCAGTGGGCAGAATATAGCAGTATTGTTGCGGCAAAGATCCTTAACTACCCGCATGTCTGCGTCAGGCCGCCTTAAAGGTCAGGCTATTGTGTGAAATTAGCAAAGACAGAAAGGTCATTGAGATTGTTTCTGCCTAATAGATAAGACCTAAGGCCTTAATGGGCTCATGTTTCGCCTTTTTGTCTGCTGAGGATAATGCAGAAGAGCTAGCCCTTTTGTTTCCAATGAACCGCCTCGTGCAAACACACACATGCAAACACTCATTCTCGGAGGAAGATTTCCTCATGAAGCAACAAGCTTAGAAATAAAACCACATTCGTAATCAAAGAATATGTAGTTTAAGGGCAAAAAGAATTTAAAACACAAATTCTTGAATTCTTGAAGCTCTGTGTGTATTGTATCTGCAGGCATTTGAGAAGATTCTGAACCAGTTTTAATGCTTCATTATTTTTAGACTATTTTAATGACACCATAAATAAACAGAAAGTAATGACATAGTTATCTTCCTAGGACTATTTTACCTCTAAGATTTGTAATAGACCCCTGAAAAAATTTGAAATTTGCAGGTCTGACCACAAATCTTGATTGGTGGATCTACACAAATCTGCAGGAACTACAAATGTTTACATTTAATTAAGCTGTATTTATTTTTAAAAATAGCTCAGTACATTTAATTAAGTTGGCAAAAACAGAAATATCTGGAGAGTAAAAGGATTATATTAGCCTTGTAAGACACTGGAACAAATTTCTGTTTTGCACCATTGCTTCACATTTATTTCTTCCATATGTAATTATTATATTTACATATGGAAGTAGCATTCCATATTTATATACGGAATGCTTCTTTGGCTCTTAATCTAAGAGCCAAAGAAAGCATATTTCTTTATGAAGCAACCCTCATAAAAATATAAAGGGTTGCTAAATAGAGGAGGCAAAATGTGTTAAGCACAAGTTTACATTCTGTTTTTCTCCAGTTTGGAAGTGTTTTTTTAAAAAAAATTTTTTATTTGTTCACAAAATGAAAGAGTAAACAGTTGACTGGACCTGATCTGCTTGGGTTGGCCTTGAGTTATGTATGTGGTCTACCTGTGTGGCAAAGGGGGATTTATTGTCATAAGTGTTGTAGACCATTTCTGAATGAGACCAAAGCAATGACCTCTTAAAAGTATCCTCAGTCCATCCTGAGTGTGTACTTAGCATGTCCACTTGTGGTCACATCGCTCTGGCAGCATGTTAGAATAGTAGCACTCTTTATTCAACTGCAGCAGAAAACATGATATGAGATGTAACAGCAAACGTGTCTCAGCAAATCTCCACTGGCAAGACACACATTGAATGCTTGTTCTGTGAGTTTGTGAGAATGTGTCTGAAAATCCAAGAATCTCTTTCCCTACCTTAATTATTTATGAAAAAAAAAAAGAAAAGAAAACAACAGCAAAAAAAAGAAAAAAAAGAAAAACGTTTCACCACCAGAAGACTAGGTGTTTAATTTTACTGCAGGGTTAATCCATGGATTAATGCTAGTGTAACACAGGTATATTTAGCAATTTGTAAGAGTTACCATTAATCCTCTTATCTAAAACAACATCAGACAAATTGTGGAGCTGCTCTGCTGTGAACATGCCTACGTCTCCTTGGAGACATGATCTTTAAGGATTTGTCTGATTAACAGTGGAAACCGCAAGTTGATGCAATCTATTTGCATTCTTCTTCATCTTCTTATTAATATATACAGTATTTATATATTCTATTTTTGGATGAAACCTTCACATATATACTCCTGATCAAAATTTTAAGACTGGTTGAAAAATGATAAGAAATCACATTTTGCACTATGGAGTCTTAAGAAGGCACTATGGAGACTCTAATCTCTAAGTAGAGATTCAAACTGCAAAAAGTAAGAAATGGGAGTGAGACCACAAAAAATTAAATAAGCAATTTACAGGGCCAGTTACACGTGATAATGGTATCGATATTAGTAATATCGATACCAGTGCTTATACTTTTTATTGTTTAAGTTTAATATATAATCAAACTCCTGACCTTCAGGTGTTCTTGTAGTTTTTCCTTTGTATTATTTTGTGAAAACTTGGGACATCATTTGGATAAAGTTCAAAGGGACCTACAAAATAATATACTTACATTATAAACAGAAACAATAGAAAAAAAAAATCATTTTTCCCTTAACGTGCAAATGTCCACCAGGGACTGATTGGCTCCGTTCACTTCTTCTGCTGCCTTTGCTAAAACTACATGCAGGCTACAATTATATAACAGTGCAGAAAATTGACGTCATCGTTCACAACTCCTGCTTCAACCGGAGACGTCAAGCTCAATGGGAGAAATCATAGACTGAGCACTGAATGGAGATGAGAATCAAGTAGAATTGGATAAGAAAGATGGCCAGTCTGTTTTTTCTGTTTCCCCTAAAATATCCCTGAAATTTTCTAATTGTGCCTCATCAGACTTTGTTCTTATCGTTATGCTCCTAATTATTATGGTGTTGTCAGTTTTAAGTATTGTTAAAAAAAAGAAAAGAAAAAGAAAATACGGCTTCATTAAAAGATGAAAAATAAAAACATTTAGTTAAAATGGCAAAAAAGTTGTTTCTATTATTTCTCGAACCATGCTCCTAAGAAAGGATTAAAAAAATAGCTAATTTGTTGTTAATTAGTTTGTCATATAATCCCTTGATTCTTTTCTATTTTCTTTTTCTTGTTGATCCCTCAAGAATAACAATAATCTGTCTAATCTGACTTTTAAAAGTCATCAAGAAAAAAACTCCCAAATGAGGCAGACTAAAGCAGTTTAATTGGAGCATGGTTGTGATGAACTAGGCCCATGTATTTTCCAGTTTGAATATTCCTTTAATGTCCTGTTTCTCCAGCAGAAGCCCAGCAGAGAACATAGGTGTCTTGGCAGCTTCCAGCTGGAACAAAGCTGTAGCATGAAACTCGGATAAAGGCGTGCAGTAGCTACAACAATGTGCTCTGGAAGGGCTCCTTAAATAAATGACGACAAACCTATGTAAACACACACCTATCTACCCTTGACTAGGCACCACCATCCTGTACTGTCCACAGATATACATCAGTGCACCGGAGGCTATTTTAGCTTCCTTAATTAAAACGACCATCGCTTCTCCAATTTCAGCCCATTAAGAGGCTGTAAATCTAGCAAGCAGCTCTGACAAACAGCAATTTACACACACAGTGATGTAACCCACCTATACTGGCCTTGCGGCCTAATCAGCCTTCTTGAGTAAATCAGACAGTCAAGGGGTGGACCTAGGGTGGAGGGTGTAGTGTTGTGTAAGCATAATTGAATCGACATGAATTCCCCTTTTTTCTTTTCTTGCTTGGATTTTGTAATCTGAAGTTGCGTAGCAGGTGGTAATGGAGGCTTATGTATCAGCCTGAAAGGATCATATTCATTCATATGTGGGACTTTTGCAAAGTTCCATTTGTCTGACAGCGGACCTCGTACTCGACGGAAGAATGGTGCACAAAAGAGTGTAAGGTTTTCTGGTTCTGGTCTACAAAACAAGATTTTTGATGTTTTGTGACATGCCAAGTTATAGGGAAGACTGGTCATTTCTTTGCCACAGTATTTTATTAGGGGTAGCATAAGGATAGAATATCAATTATAAAAATATTTGTGCTTCTGAACTCTGGGACTAATATATGCAGTTCTGGTAAGTGAGAAGTTCACAGTTACTCATTGGCAAGAATCTCGTTTTAGTTTTAGCCTTTTAATTTTTTATTTAAACCTTTTAATTAATGGGGATAACTAATAATACAACACATTTCTTTGTTTATTACATTGTTTTGTTGTGAGCTGGCTAGATAATTGTGAATTTATAATTAATTTAAATTAATCTTTCGAGTGTATTGAAGACTGGCTGTTTTAAACTCTACTTTTAATTAGCAATATATTGGTACATTTCTGTCATCATTTCTGCCTGTCATAAAAGATTGATGAAGGTGTAAAACTTTATAAACCATCTTATACTTCTGTGTGTAATATGATAAATGTTTCATTATGGTGACAATCAGACATCTCAAAAGACATCAAATGAGTTCTGTGTTTAAAGGTTTTCTTTGTCTTGGAAAACAATAGCAACTCAGTGGGCTATACTCCTGACAGTTGTTAATATATGCCAGACTGTAAGCTATTTTTGCTGTGTGACATTGTGACTGTTGGGCCTCATCAAGTTTGGTAAAGTAAAATCATTCATCATTGTGCTTTGTGCTGTTCTCGGGCAAAAAAGTGGATAGGCGTGGCTTTTGTCATTGCAAACATCTATCACACTTCCCATCATAGAGTGTAGCTGCAGCCATCTATTATGGTGAACCCGGAGAGTCCAAATACCCAGAGATGTCATGATTAATGAATGATATGCCCGTCAGGTTTAGGATGTGTACATACACACAGTTTTAACTTGATTCATAAAGATGTGTGTGTGCGTGTGTGTGTGCGCGCGCCTTTGTGCCTGTGAATCTGTGCTTCCTGTTAGTGAAAAGGCGCCATGTTGGATATCAGCCACAACAATATATATACAGTACCTTCCAGTTCTGCAGTTATATTATAAAACTACTTTACTCTTCCACATCCACCATTCCTTAGTTTCACTTAATGAGAAAAGCTAGATTGAGCCCACACTCTCGAGTTAGCAGGACTACAGGGAACCACAAAATGCATTTACACCATGCTTTATTTAAAAGTAACAAGTATAAAACGTTTTCAGTTGTTGCGATCAAACATCACGGTGTTTAGTCACCATAGCAACCGTCTGTGGTACAGTCCAATGGCGAGTACTGGTTTCCTCTACTTCCACTACTATTTCAAGTTCAAATCAGGAATTCACTGAAGCTTTGAGACATAGGTTTCACTGCAGAACCACCAGTTTATCTTCTGGACAGATAAACCCAGACTTTAACCCTCTAGTACATCTATGTGGTTGTGTGTGTTGTGTATTATGGGGCCCAGAGTCAAGGCCCCAAAGTCTCCTATCAGGTAGCTGGCACCCTTTATAAAAAGATTACTTATTTACATTTGCAACTGCACACAAACAGAATGACAGAAAGAGAGGACGGTGTTAATAAATAACATATTAAATAAAACAGTGAAATGGTATTTATAAGAATATTCAGTCATATGGCTGGTACTCTTTTCACAGATGATAGAAACATTTTCTTGTTTGGAAGGAGAAAGTAAAGTAAAATGCTCCCTGGTGCAGAGCTGCAAACCTCATGTTCCATTATTATCAATATCTCTAGAGTTACAGTGGTTTCATTTTTCCTATATAATACTGCTCAACCATATAAACTCAAGCACACATGCCAATACATAAATTTAAAAATAGCACAATAGCATAAAAGCTAATCGATAACACAAACTGACATCCTCAGGGAGCATGTCCTGAGGATATATTGTACTCCTCTTTCTCAGATTGGTTTCTCTCTGTGTGGATATTTTGTTCCTTCACAGTTTACTAGCAAGAGGCAATGAAGAAAACTCCCCGAAGGCTTAGATTGATGTAATTTAAACCCAGTTTTAAGGCATCTAAATTGGCTTTGTTTGCAACATGTTCAGTTATGCAATGACTATGTAACTTCAAAAGTAGAAGAGGTTTATGTCGACTCTCAGCTGAGAGAGAAATCTTTTTTTCCACACCCCCACATCCACAGGAAAAAAGACTCTTCCTGCAATGTGGCAGTCCAGGCTGGCGCCTCATAACTCCAAACAAGTGAGCTCAGTGTCAGAGTCATGTCGCCCGAAACAAAAGAAATCCACATAACTGGGAGTTAGTTGTCACAGAGGACATTTTGGGGAGGCTATAGGCTACAGTGGCAGCTGATGTAATGCAGGACGGATGGATAACAGAGGACCCATCAACTCCCACAGTTTGGAGCGCCACACTGAGTGTATGTGACACGCTGAACAAACAATCTCTGGATCTCCCTCATGTGTTTATTTCACCCCCAACACCTTTCCCTGCTACACCTTTCCTCTTGGAGTTTACACTGTGTGAAATGGGCAAATAAAACAAAGATAGCGGCGTGTTATTGGAATATAAAAATCAATCCCTGCTGATTGCTATTTTTGCTCTAAATTACTAAACCAGCTCCACGAAGAAAACAAAGTGCAGCCTCCGTATCATAAAAAAAAATATATGAAGTTGATACCTGAGAGAGCTAAGTGAAACAATGTTGTGGAAGGCCAGGCCTTGTTGGAAGGAGCTGATTGGATTAGAGCTAATGAAAACATAGCAAACATCTTCATGATGGAGTTATAAGGTGAAAGTGGCAGCGATGACATGCTTGGCTTAACTCTAAACACCATGACAAATTATCTGTGATCCTGAAAGATGGTATTGGAGTGAATTTAATGCGGCACTCTGAGCTGATAATGCTGACATGAACTGTATTATGTCTTATTGTATCAAATTATCTTGATCTCAGTCCTGTCATTTAACTGAAATCTGACACAATAAATAAATAATCAAGCCCTCAAACCTTTATTCATAAACCTGCTTGTACAATAAAGATGTTTTACAATCCCAAAAAAATATTATAATAGTTAGACAGAGACATTTCTTTTTTTGAGGCGAAGTGTTCTAGTTCCCTGGGGTTTAAAGAAGGGTCATTATATTGTTGCTTTTGTGCCACAGTAGTCTTTCATTTAGCTGTTGGTTTAGTTCTCACCTTAAAAATGAATCTGAAAGGGTCAGAATCAGAGTTTGTACAGGTTGGATTCACATACATCATCCCATCAAGCCGTTCTTTTCCCCATCTTTCTGAAATCCTGGAGCCAGTCACATTGTGCGATCCTAAAAGGATCTCTAAATTGCAAGTCACGAGCTATTCCTGGTGAAAGCTTTGTCAGCAGTCCTGTGCTGAGAGCACTCCCTGATGAGCCGGGTTATATTGCTGATGCTCATCTTCACTGCAAATTACTATCCCATGTTATAATTCTCCTGCTCTGCAAAGGGGCCAGCAGACCTCATTTCTACCTCATTTATTTTTTATTTTTTTCAAAACACAATTTCCCATCAGCTTAAGTTGCAAGAGGGTATAATGGGATGATATTGATACCCGAAGCAGAAATCTGAAATCCTCGCTGATAGGGCTATAGGACATTGATCTGCGATGGAAATTGAGTGCTGCTATTTGCTAGGTAAGTACACTGCCCTGCAAAATTTTGTCATTTCCTAGCTACAAACGTTAATGTGTTCGTCAGGATTTTATGTGCTGAAACAAAAAGTAGTGCATGAACTTATTTGTGTTCAGTCTATTTTAATAAATATTTTTCAGGTCTAACTTTTGCTCCACTAACAAACTCTTGGGTATTTGTACTTTACACGTCTGTCAATGTTATTTTTTTCAAGTCTTGCCAAAGACTATCATTAGAGTTTAAGTAAGGACTTTGACAAGGCCATTCTCATACATGATTATGTTTTGATAGGATCTATGCAGCATGATTCTGCCACCGCCATGTTTCAACATTCAGTATGTGCTTGAGATGTTTTGCAGTATTTATTTTTTGACCGTACAAAAAGTTGTTAATGAAGGATAAAAATTAACATTTTGGTCTTATATATATATATTTGCTGTAGGCATGGCTTGTAGCAAGCTACAAATGGGACCTCTTGTGGTTTTCTTTTAAATTAAAGCATTGTGCTTATCACTGCCTTAAAGTCCACTGTGCAGTGCCCAGCTAGTTGTCTTTCTATCAACAGATTTTCCCATCTGAGTTGTAGATCACTTCTCTACATTTTTATACCTGAACAGCTGAATGTATTTTTTGGGTTTCCCTAAGTTGTTTGTTCCCAAATGACCTTTAACAAACCTCTAAGGCCTCTGTTTATGCTAAGAATACATGGCACAGTGGGAACTACTGTTCCATTAAGTCAGTTGGTGATTTCTGAAGCTATTTTATTGCCCTGGATTTTATTTGGGGCCTTCAGAGAAAAGGGGTGTGAATACAAAGACCTGCCTCAGTTGTCATCATTTATCTGAAAAATCGTCTAAAATGATGGATCCCATTATTTCCACTTCACTATCATGCACTAGTTTGTGTTGGTCTACTGCATAAAAATCCCCCAGCCCAAATACACTGAAGTTTGTGCAAACTGTGAAAAAGTACCAATAATTTGGCAAAGCAACACATTATAAAAATATTACATGTGGTCTGGTGGGTATGGATAAAACAAGATTAATATTTTAACTTGGCTGTTTTGATCTAAGGCAAGCTGTAATTACTCTGAGATTAATTTCGCAGCTTGCATGATGCTTAACTGTAGCTGCTCTGAAATATTGATTACCACACACTTATATTCACAGAACTGAGGCACTAAAGTTGCAATAAAAATACAAGCATCAATATTTGAAAGAAAAAACCCCCCATTTCATTCTGTGAAGTAAACAGGAAAAAAAACAAATCAATATTTGACCAGGCTTTGCTTTGAAGCACCAACAATCCTCTTTCTTATACATCTTGAACAGAACCACAGCCCTCTTCTGTGTTTAGTCTGTCTGATGGGGCCATACAGTACCATCTGCTGTTGGACTGCCTGTCCCTCCTTAGCTCTTTGATTCTAAAATGACAGAATACTGATTGCATACATAGAGCATGCCTTGAAACAGAAAAGTGAGGCTGTGTTCATACCTGCTGGTGTGAGGGCAAAACTGGGGAGTGAGGAAGTAATGAAAAAATCAGACTGTCCTTATGCATCGCTCTGCGCCGTTCCCTGATATGTTTTGTTAGTAAGAACACCTGCTGCAAGATGGCAACCTGGGATGAAAAACATTTTTCTTTCTTTAAATTTCCAACCCGACTTGTCAAGCCCTAGCCGAATGTGAACACCTGCTGTCTTATAAAAAAAAATAAAAAATCTGCTGGTCTTGTTTATGTCCTCCTCTAATGCATTTGGTCGGTTTTATTATTTATGAGCTCACCTTGTCATTGTTTATAATTTATTTTGGGATTTTTATAGTTTTTGATGTGCTATTTTCCTGAATGTTTTATGTTATTGACATCCTGTTTGTTTTCTTCTTCAGCCTATGAGACATTCTGGCATTGTGCGCTGATTACAATTAAACTGTTGGCGATTAGTCACTATTTATTGGGCATATGTTCATGATTTCACTTCCTCACTGCCTGATCTTTATATTGCCTAGTCCTCACTATGCCGGCCATGTCTCCTCTTAGTTTCTTGTCACATTAATGTTTCTGATTTTCTTGCTTTATCAGCAGCTTTAGTTTCCTGCCTCTTTCATAAAACATTTTAGACTTTTTTGTTTCAGCTCCTCATTTACCTTTTCCACTCTCTGCGTAAGACAGATTAGACGCTTTTTACGAAGCCTTTAGTTGTTCCTTACACTACTGTCCATTTGTCTATCCATCCGTCCGTCCGTCCNCCATCCATCCATCCATCCATCCATCCATCCATCCATCCATCCATCCATCCATCCATCCATCCATCCATCCATCCATCGTTTATCCCAAGACTGGACAAGATTTGGGATTCACTTGGGAAACTGATGGTCATCCACCCATCAGTTTCATTGTACTTGCAGTTAGAAATGTGCTGCTATGCTTGTCGCTTTATTATCAAGCGCATGAACAACACACAAAATGACTAAATTCATGGTGAAGGTAAGGTATAAACATAATATTTAACCTTTAAGATAATTCTTCTCCTCTAATTAGATCACCTTGTACTAAACGTGTGTTTTTAAGGCCATCTGGGAGATTTTGGTGGCTGTTTCTGTTTCTTCTATCAGCATTAGATGGCCACATATTCCTGTTGACATCTGGCAGAACGTTCCAGCAATTGACTCTGTTGTAGCACATCGACATAAAATCCCATAAAACACATAACAAAACATAAAACAGCATTAAAGGCTTTTTAGGACAGTGTTTAATGATGAAGGTCAGAGTTAAACTACAAGAAGCGCTTTATAACAAGAGATTTTTTTTTTAGATGTGTAACTTTTTTAGGTGGTCTGAATCAATTAAATACATGGAATATTTCTGCCGTTGAATTACCGTTCTGGTGGCACTTTACCTAACTGGTGGCTTAAAGTGTCCTCAACATTTATTGGTACTTATCGTATAGAAGTGAAGAGAACTTGGAAAAAAAAAAGATGACCTTTGTCCCTAAGCCTGGTGTTTGTATACAGGATCTTGAAGTGCATTTGAACACACTTGAAGGGTGTGTACTCTGATAATCTGTGTGTCATCATTGTTATCTTACACCTTAAAGCAGGGGTGCCCAAAGTCGGTCCTCGAGGGCCGGCATCCTGCATGTTTTAGTTCTGTCCCTGGTTTAACGCACCTGGATCAAATGATGGCTCATTAGAAGGCCTAAGAAGAACA
>CAEFZX010015214.1:0-17107 GCA_903066825.1 Alfaro cultratus
GTTCGTTTTTGTGGCGCATCTGTATCTTATTTTGAAGGGATATGTAAACGTTACCATAGCGACCAGAGTCAGAGAGCGTTAGTGCAGTGGAGAGACGATGAGAGGAGTAGAGCTGGTGAGGTTTAGGTCTGGTTCACACAGCAGGATTTAAGGATTGTTGGCCGATTTTCCAGACCTCTGTGACCACAGAGCCGATAAAAGTCCAACAGGTTCGGTCGGTTCTTGTGTCCAGGAGCAACACAGAACCGATTCATCCCGATTCCAGAAGAAAATCCAGTAAAACCCCCAACATACCAAAGTGAATTTAGAATAATCAAACACGATGACGGTGTAGAAACAGTAGTGATAGTTTGTGGCTCATTTTAACGATAAAAGACGAAACAAAAAGAAAAAGTGTTTGATAAAAGGAAGCAGCTTCTCTATTTGCAGGTCTGTTTTTTCATAGTTAACATTTTTAACTGAATAAACAGAACCACATATGATAAACATATATAATAATGACCTTTACATATAGTAATAAACATTTCCACATATCACCCCGATGTCCACCGGACTCTCGGTCGCCATGTCAACTGTCTGTGATCCCCTCAGTTCTGACGTCACCGCGCTTTCTGATTGGCTACCTGTCACATTCAACAGGCTGCGATAATCGGGCCAAGACAATGCTAATATACCCGATTTTATATCAGACATATTTAACGAGCACACACCACCACCACACACTGCAGGACGTTGTAAGATTTTAGTAAAGGGAAAATTGGGGCAAAAAGAAAAAAAGACGGTGACCCTCCCCATCCCCCCTCCCCCCAGTCCGCAGCAAAAATAGCCTTTTTATTACCGGTCCGCGGTAATAAAAAGGTTGGGGACCACTGGTTTAATGAAGCTGAAGTTCAGAGAAATTGACCTTCATGAATAAATGAACCACATATCCCTTTAAAACAGGAAGTGATGAAAGCAGAGACAAAACGTCCAAAACATCATGAAGATATTTACATGTCCTCCATCCGACCCGATTTGACCCAATCAGAATCATCCTCTGGTTCAGACTTCTGCTCTGGACCAGCAGAACCGGAGGTTCAGCAGATGTGACGTCGGGTTTCATCCCACAAACTTTCTGACACCTAAAGAGTTCTGAACAGGCCCGATGGTTCTGGTGTTTTGTCTGGCAGACCCCAAGCGGGTTGGGTTGTGTTGTCATGGCAACGAGCCCCTGCGCAGCGTCCATGCGGTGAAGCGTCGCATCTGCTGGGCGGCGCTGCGGCTCTCCTCCTGCAGGCGCAGGTTGTCCCTTTTCAGGTCGAGGATCTGCTGCTGCAGTGCTGCTTTGTCCTGCTGCTCCTGAATGCATCACAGCAACACCTCAGCCTGATGATGTCATCCTCTCACCTGTATGACATCAGCAAGTCAGGCTTACCTTCAGCAGGTCCAGCTGAAGCCGCTGAAGGATCTCCTCCAGATGAGACACTTTACCTGAGAAGGGAGCTGTGATGTCACTGAGGGGGAGAGGACAACAATGATGACATCATCAATGACATCACAAAGTGCCTTCAAAGTGGCTCCAGGTGTTAATCCTCAAACCTGTTCAAGGCGGGGCTCCCTGATCTCACTTCCTGAATGTAGCGGAGCGGATGGTCAGTGAGAGACGACGGCAACACACCTGCAGCGGTTCACACACACACACACACACACACACACACACACACACGCGCACACACACACACGTTGAGGCAGTCAGTCTGACCTTCACCTGTCTCTCTTCCCATGTCTAACTCCGCCCCCCATACTCCTTGTCCCCCAAACCTCCTGGCCTCAGCCAATGAGGTGAGGGCTCAGGAAAGCTGCTACCGGAAGTAGTTTTATTGTGAAAGTCCAGCTGCTCACCTTTCTGAAGAGGTGTAGGCCGGCATCTGATGGTCGGTGCGCTATGGCGGCGCCGCAGGATGTGGGTGGGGCTCTGCAGAATCCTGCCGCTGGCAAGGGACAAACTGTCATGTGACCTGCTGCGGGTTAGACGTTTCCATGGAAACAGGGCGGAGACTCCAGAGGCTCTGCAGGTAGACTGAGACGGGAACCAGGTGAGGGGGCCGAACAACTCTGACTGTGACCTCATTACGGTTCTGACCGATCACAGCCGTGTCTCGTCAGCTTCCTGTACCCAGACCCCTCTGAGCTCTGATTGGTCAGAACCGACCAGGCTGACCCGAACCTGAGGCAGACCCAGCTGGTACCTCAGAACCAAGGCAGGTGTGGCAGAAGTTCTGGAAGTGGAGGTTCTGCCCGTCAGCAGAACCTGGTTATTCGTCTGTAGAGTTTGTGCGTTCTTTGCGAAGTCGTTTAAACACTGAAGCTCCTCCATCTATAAAGGTTTTGTGTTGACTATGAAACGTTTTCGTACAGAGATCGGAGGTGGCTTGGCCACGTCGTCTGGCATATTTTCCTTCTCCATCTCATACAAATTGTTCCCGACAGAAGCCATTGTGTTTGTGTATTTTTCTCTCACACATTGGTCATAAGTGTCCACATATTTTCTTTTTGGTGGTGTCGAAGCCATCGGCCCACTTTGCATCGCACTTGCCTACCAAGATGGCGGATCACTTTCAGTCCAGACTAGTGGGAACTATTGCTGAGTTTCAGACATGTGACCTGGATGAGGCACGAAATTCAGATAGAGGTCTGGAAGTGGATTTCAGCATTAGCACTCTGAGGACAACCAAGCTAGGGCATAAAAAGAATAATATCTTACTTTACATATGGATACTTGTCTTTCTAAGCAACTGTTCAATAAAATATCTGGAAATACAATTTAAACAATGCGATCGTTACCTGTTGGAAAGTTACGCTGCAGACTCTGGCATTGTTAGTTTCTGCACCTCCTGTTTTTAGCTGTAGATTGTTGATTCACTTTTCTCCTCTTTTTTCGGTAAGTTTTTTAAATTAACTCCTTTGTGACTGACGACCTTCAAAATAACGTTTATCTTTCTCTCTATTAGAACGCTTGGAACAACCGTACAGGACTCAGACTTCAGACATTTTGAATCTGGATCAACACATTTCCTCCCTGACCTCCATCTGCATTGCGTGACGTCGGTGCAGCCCAGCAATAATCTGCTGAAGAGGCGGGGCCCTACTAAAACCTGACCAATCAGGTTGCTGCTCATTCGTCTGAGCAACTTCTACTTCCTGCAGGATCTCAGGTCAGGAAGTTTTCACTCGCTCATTTAGTTCGCATCTCAGTGTTTTATTGCTGACAGAAAGATTTCAGACTCACCTTCTGGCCTCTGATTGGACGATGGCTGGGTCTGGAACAGGAAGTCAGATCAAGTTTGTTAGTCTAGAACATTTGAGCAACAAGGAACTTCAAAGTGTTTTATATCAAATGAACATCACTGAGTCACTAATTGAGAAACACTCATTACAATCATCAATACATTATCAATATGTTGGTCAGTTATTCATATTTCATTAATCAAACTCCAACCAAATGGATTTTTACTCTGAAAGAAGCTCAGGGTTTCTGCTGTTTTTCAACAGCAGATCTTTATTCCGTTCAGTGATTTCTAAACTACCAGCAGTTTAAAGTCTCTTCTCTCAGTGAAGGACTGTAGAACCCAGTGGCATAGAACCAGCTGATGGAGAACCCAGTGGCATAGAACCAGCTGATGGAGAACCCAGTGGCATAGAACCGGCTGATGTACAGTTATGTTCATAATAATAGTGTGTTTAAAATGGTGAGTAAACCTCAAAATTCTTTAAATAAATTGTTTTAATGAACACAAATGCATTGGGGACACATTCTATTCTAGCAAACAAGTGGAAAAAGTAACTAAAAATTACAATATTTTACAGAAAGTCAAGAAATACAATGTTCAAAAAAATAGCAGTGTTGACATCTTTTTCTGGGGATGGAGGTCGGGTGGAGGTCAGATGGAGGTCTGGTGGAGGTCAGATGGAGGTCAGATGAGGGTCAGATGGAGGTCAGATGTGGGTCAGATGGAGGTCAGACCTGAGGTGGACCCCCATCTGACTTCCACCTCAGGTGGAGGTCAGATGGGGGTCAAATGGGAGTCAGGTGGAGGTCAGGTGGGGTCAGGTGGGGGTCAGGTGGAGGTCAGATGGGGGTCAAATGGGAGTCAGGTGGAGGTCAAGTGGGGTCAGGTGGGGGTCAGGTGGAGGTCAGATGGGGGTCAAATGGGGGTCAGGTGGAGGTCAGGTGGGGTCAGGTGGAGGTCAACATGTGTCTCAGGTGTCGCCACTGTATGTCACCTGGTTTTTCTCACCTGCCAGTCTCCTCCAGTAACAAATCGCTGTTCAACCAGCTAAGCCCCGCCTCCCATGGACAGGTATCCTGGCCGCAGAGACGCTCTGCATCCCAGCTGGCGTCACCTGGACAGGTCAAAGGTGAATCTGCCTTCACTCTGTCTGCTGATGAAAATCTGGTTCCACAATAGTCTCTGAAAAAAGCAGAGCAGATGTTAAGCACCTGCCCAGCTCGACTCACCTGTCCTGCCCGGATGGGAAACCAAATGCTTGCTATGTTAATGGAAATATTGATACATAAATGCTGTCAGCTTGGATCAGTTATGGCATGCACACAAACAAGTGGATTAAATGGTGAAACACAAAGTTTCTGTTTAACGTCCGTTAATCAGAAACGTTTGTGTTTCTGCTCCAGTGCAGCAGGGGGTGCCGCTCCAGGCGACTGAAGAACAATATTCATTTTGGAGAATTGACTCTGGAGTTACCTAGCAACAGAGCCTCTGAGGTCGGTCACGAGGCGGCTCGGCCCCGCCGACTCCTTCCTGTGGACGTCCGTCAGGACCAGCGTTGCCCCAGCAACCGGAGGCAGTGCTGACGGCGAGTACAGGGCGGAGTCTATGCCGCTGTCCACCGACACACCGCTGAGACAGGCGAGCTGAGGCGTCAAGGTCCTGCCGTCACTGCTGCTGCTGGATAACGTGTTGCTGCAACTTGAGCAACTTGTGGCTGCAAACTGCAGAGAGACGCGTTCAGGCAAG
Organism: Alfaro cultratus; assembly: GCA_903066825.1. NCBI lineage: Eukaryota > Metazoa > Chordata > Actinopteri > Cyprinodontiformes > Poeciliidae > Alfaro > Alfaro cultratus. The sequence goes on from CAEFZX010015214.1 coordinate 5,016, forward strand.
ACTGAAAAACTTTAAGAACGATTTCTGCGGTAGACTCACCTGCGGCCGCCGGCTGCCGTATCCGTCTGTTGGACTCGCTCGCCGAGGAAGACCGTGGAGTCTGGGTTCTGGACGGGAACATGAGCAGACAGGATGAAGGTTAAAGCAACCGGGTCATCAGAACCTGCAGAACCCGCAGCTTCATGGGACCGTGATGCGGCAGAAACATCTCAGGAAGCTAAACGTGCAGTCATTCAGCTCTTACTCTGGAAGCTACATGGATCCTGGTTCCGGTTCCAGTCATCTCTGTCTCTACTGGGCCGGTGTTGAGTGAACCTGGTGCGTCCATCAGAACTGATAAACCTATCAGGAGGAGCTCTGCAGGGCGATCAACACGGTAATCACATTGCTGTCAAGGTCCGTTTCTGCTGGGGAACCTGGTTCTGTTCCAATTCGGTTCTGGTCCAGTTCTAATACCTGATGTCGTTCTTGATGTCAGAGGAAGAGCTCAGCTGGACTGGACTCTGATTGGACGCTGTTCTGGCAGTGGGCGGGGCTGCAGAGCTCCCATAGGGGCAGGAAGTGACATCAGGGTCCAGTCTGACCTCCAGCAGGGGGAGCCGTTGGGTCTCAGAGAAACTCCTGAAGATGAAACTTTGAGTCAGAGTGAAGCTTCACAAATTGAACCGTAGTTCTTCATCTGAACAAGTTCAGTTCAGTTCACACATCTTTGAAAACAACATTCATTAATAATGAAAATAAATAAACATTAATTCAAAATATTAATTATATTATTATTCATTAAAATAAAACTGAATACATTTCCCTGCTCATTAAATGGTTTTTCTCGACACCAGAAACTAGATCAGGGACAAATTGTGCTTCTGGCACAAATGCAGATGTCAGGGTCACGTGACCTCTGACCCCTGGGCCCTACGGAATAGAACCGTAGAATTTCCATTTAAAGCCGCTCTGGTAGATCTACTGCTGCCCTGAAATTTATAAAACAGACCCTACTTTTAGATTTGATTTCAGGTAAACAAGAACATTTCTTTCTCCTCGATAGCTGCAGGTCACATGACAAACCTCTTGGGGTCATGGTTCTGGTGACCCTTCATGGTTCTGGTCGGGTCCAGCCAACCAGGGAGCAGAGAGATGTTGACGTCACAGGAAACAAGAAGTGAAATATTTTCTACCTGCGTGGCGTCCCGTCTCTGAGGGGCGGGAGTACGATGGCGCTGACGTTCGCCGACGTCCTCAGCAGCTCAATCATCTGCTCGTGAGAAAGTGTTGCCACGGTAACTGAGCAGATTTCCACCAACCGGCAGCCGGGGCGAAGACCCGCCTGCCAGGCGAAGCCGTGGGCCTCGACGTCAGCCACCATGCCCTCGAAGTTGATGTGAAAGCCCAGCTGACCGAGCCGGTTCCTCCTCAGAGTCACGGCTGCCCCCGCAGCGCCGTGGGTCACCGTCTGAAAGGTCACATGACTGGGTTATAACGCGGTTAAGGAGGCGGTCGGGGACCAATGAGAGCCCTGCTCACCTTCAACCGTTGCGTGATCTCCTGGGAGTCCTCCCAGCGGCCATCCCGTGTGGAAAACGCCACGCAGAGTCCGTGTTGGTAGAACACCTGGATGGATCCGTGTGCGGTGTTCCAGCCAATCACGTCCCTGCATGAACAGTGAAACACCACCTTTCTGCCCTCCTCTTCTATCAGCACCAGCAGCTCGCCGGAGACGGCCAGTCGACAGGCGACTGCGACAGAAGTGCGGGGGTCGCGAACCGTCACGCTCCAGGAGAGGGCGCCTGTGCTCTGCAGGTAGGCCAATGGATGCAGCGCCAGACGCTCCTTCTTCTTTCCACCCAGAGAGATGAAGCTGAAGCGGACACCGGAGGAGGAGTCCAATGGTGTCGTCGTTACAAAGCTGTCCACCAACTGCTCCAGCTGCTCCTTGCGAGCACGAGTCGTCCTGGTGACAAACGGCTCGGACTTGCGGGTGGCGTGTTTGGCGTTGATGATCTTGGTCAGCAGGAAGTCCACGAAGGCAGAAGCGGCAGGAGCCATCAAACCAGATGGGATCGGTGGCCCGAAGGGCGGGACGCCCCGGGACCTAGACACAGCAAGACTGAAAGACACGGCAACTTCACACCTGGAGTCAGACCTGGGACACCTCACTTCCTGTGGGCGAAGTCTAACCTGTAACAGGTGTGCTGGGTGCAGGGTCGGTGGACTCTAACGATGATGAAGACATGCTGGAGGTCGGCACGGATGATCTGGGGCTCGAAGGGCGGAGCATCAGGTTCCTGGAAAATCACGGTGACATCGTTCGCAACAAGGTGTGACCTCAGCACCTGAAAATGAAAACCAACTTCACTGTGATAAACTCCTGTAGCTCTGTGGAACCCCCTATAGCATAGCACCATGTAGTACCTGACCAGAACCATTGGTAGCAGTTTGTAGGAGGGCAGAAACATGAAACGTCAGCTGAAATTCTTGGAACATCATGGAAACAGTTGGACTTTCTGTTGAGTTGCCTGAAAGGAGACAGAAACAGTTCGCTCTCGGATCCGGATTGCAAAGGGATTTCAGTTGCAGTTTTGTTCACATCCCAGAAGGAAATTGGTTTCTTAGTATTAGGTCAAGAAACGCCCTCAGCAGAGTGATTAATATTAGCAATAAGATCTTAGGGGTTGAACAAAGTTCACTCACAGAATTGTGTAAAAAACAAATCATTAGAAAAACTAAAGCTGTTATTGCTGATATTTCTCATCCTCTACATGCTGAGTTCCAGTTTCTGCCTCTGGCATCAGGATCAGATTTCCTAGAATTAAAAGTAACAGGTACAAATATTCTTGTTCCTACAGCAACATTTAATGCAGGACAAGGTAGATGGACTTGTAGTTGATCTGGTGTTTGTGGCAACTGTCAGTCAATGATGAAATACATTGTTGTGCTTTTTCCATTATGTATTGATTTGTATTCCTTGTCTTTTTGATATGTTTTGTTTTTATTTTTTAATCTTTGATACTTTGTGTTTTAGTTTTTGTACTTGCTGTAACATCAATTGCCCATTTGGGACACAAATAAATAAATCTGTAACTGAATCTGAAAAAAATCTAAGCATCAAAAATAGAAAAAACAGAAACATCTCATTCATTCTGTGAGAACACTTATCAGGAGCAATAACTCATGACCTAGTGCATTAAGTGCATGGCACTCTCAAGATAATATGAATATAACATACCCTATATTGCCAAGAAAATTTGCTCTGAAAAAAGTTCCTCTGCAGCTGGAACAGCTTCAACTATTCTGGCTGCCCACCAGGTCTATGGGGATTTCTGACCATTCTTCCAGAAGCGCATTTGTGAGGTCAAACACTGATGTGGGACAAGAAGGCCTGGTTCTCCATCATGTCTTTATGGACCTTGCCTTGTGCTCTGGTCCATAAAGGGTCCAGGTCCAAACTGTTCCCACAAAGATGGGAACCTGGAAGTGTCCAAAATGAAGGCCACGTCTGCAGTGACTGACTCTGCAGAAACTTCAGCAACCGTTGACCGTCAGTTTACGTGGCCGACCACTAGGTGGCTGAGTTGCTTCCATGTTCATATATTACAGCTGACTGTGGAAGATTTAGGAGTGAGGAAATTTCAGGACTGGATCCTGTCACAGTTCCACGCTGGAACTCACTGAACTCCTGAGAGCTAAACATTCATTCTCAAATGTTTGTAAAAACAGTCTTCATTCATACACCTGTGGCCATGAAGGTGATTAGAACACCTGATTCCTTTCATTTGGATGGGTGAGCAAATATTTTTGGCAATACAGTATATGAATTTCAAAAAACCTAGAAAGCAGCCTGGATATTCCAGTCAAAGCCCGGGGATTAAGCTGAGCAGTGAAGGAATGAAAGAAACCCGACCAGCCGCGTTCTGGTCTTACTCATCAAACCCTCTTCAGAGTGGATGTTCAGGTTGAGTCAGGTTAGCTTTAAGTAACCAGGGTAATTTTTCCCATTTCTGTTAGATTCACTTCTTTTATTTATTTTATTAAGTTAAAGATTTATTTTTCTAAAAAGTCCTTAATTTCTTTTAAGCACAAAAAGAAACCAGGCGAGAACAGAGACCTTTCAGTTTGTCTGTTCTCGCCTGGTTTTAGTGTCACATGACCAGCTGTACATCAGCTGTACATCTGCTCAGCGGCCTGGCGAGAAACGCCGGTCTGTCGCCGCCACCGGTCAGCCGCCGCCACCGGTCAGCCGCCGGTCAGCCGCCGGTCAGCCGCCGCCACCGGTCAGCCGCCGGTCAGCCGCCGCCAAACCCTCGTATTTCTGCCTCTCACTGGAAGAGAGCAACTTGGACGGGTTTGTGGAAAAAACCTTCAGATGATCACGCATTTAGAGAGTGAGGACCGGGTTCAGGGGTTAGAAACTTTTGGACCTGGCCTGAGACATTGGGCTCCAACAGCAATGACTCGGATAGAAGTTCTGGTTTGGTCAAAAATCTGAAGTGGACCCGATCTTGAACAGAACATATTTGGACCATAAGAAAGGAGGTTTTGGTACCAGAGTTCTGCTGGTCTTGGTGCTTGTAGAAACTCCTCATTGGGTAGCTGTGGCCCAGCAAGTTCAGGAACTGGGTCAGGGCAGGACTGCTGGTCTCTCCCGTGTTCTGACCGGCCCGGCTTAGCTGCAGATTCACTCTGTGCTGGAAGACGAGCTGCGGGGAAACAGGAAGACGGATCAGAACCAGCGAGTCAAGAGTTGTGACGATAAACCTGCCGGTCCAACTCCAGTGTTTACGCCACATTCTGCTCTGCCAGAACCAGAACCGCCCATCCTTTCTACCGCTACGAGGTCCAACGCCGTGTTGCTTTTAGATGTCAGAACGTGGATCAATCCAAAAACACCAGAACCTCCACTGAACAGAACTGCAGCCTGGGGTTCTGGGAACCCAAATGAGTTCTGGTACTTTGACATGTCTGCCTGGAGCTTTAGTGTCCTGGTTCTGGTCCAACCACATTTAGTGTGTTAACAGGGACCAGCAGAATCTTGTCCAGAACAGTGGAGAGAAAGGAAAACGATTCCTGCTTTTCAACACTATAAGGTTCGTAGGACTACCAGAACCACCAGAACAGGCAGTAGGATCAGCAGACCCAGCAGAACCAGCTCACCTCCTGCTGGTCCAGTTGCAGCAGCAGGTCTGGTACTTGGGGGGAACGGCTCGCCGCTCGCAGACTCTGGATGTTGAGTTCTGGGACCACAAACTCCAGGACATCCTTCAGGGGAAGACCTCGACCCGTACCGTGTTTGGACGAAGAAGGGACCGAGTCCTCCATAATGGATCCTCTCAGGGTGGACAGCTGAGGAGAAACAGGAAGCTGCTTCTTAGACCATGAGATCTTGCGCTGACCCGGGCCGGTTGGATCAGTTACCTGGCCGGTCCGGAGGATGATCCTGTGGCAGAACCTGATTGGGTTTCCTCCATCATCCACAGCGTCTCGACGGACGCTCAGGGAAACCGGACCGAACTTCGGATCAACGCCAAAATAATTCTGGTGATCTAGAGGGACACCAGCCAGGAAACGGGTCACAGAACCTGAAACAGCTAAATACTGGGAGCAGAACCAGGACCGGAACCAGTAGTGGGACCAGGACTGGGACCAGGACTTACCTTTGGTGTAGAAGTATTTCTGGTAGTACGTGGCTCCCAGGTCCAGGTACTCGTCCGTCCCCCTGAGGTCTGCAGGACAGAGTTTGCTTCCTCTGGATGCCTCCAGGACAGACACAGAAGCATTGGTGCCAGTAGAGCTGCTGGGCCGGGTCAGGTCCAAGTTCTGGTCCATTTCCCCTCCAAGCTCATTCAGGAAGTGAGGACAGGCTAGGACCAGAGTGTTGCTCCGTTCGTCACCATCCTGGTCTTCACGTCCCACTGTCGGCAGCAGATCAGGAGCTTCTGCACAGGGACGTCCCTCTGCTACAGTGACGAGGACACTCTGAACATCATAATGAGAGAACCACCTGTGAGGGGTCAAAGGGCAGCTGCTGTCCTGGTGCACCTCAATGCTGTTGGTCCGCTGAGGCCTCAGGCGGCCGAGGACAGACGTCTCCGTCTTCTTTCTGGGATCTCTGTCAGTGTCTTGTCCTGGAATGAAGACGATGTCCCCACGTGCGATCTGGACAGCCGCCTGCAGACTGGGAGAAAGCACGGCAGAGACGGTGTCAGGCTCAGGGAAGGGAGGAGGAGCACTGGGCTCCTGGTCCAGAAGCTCCCAGAACCCCGCTGCGCCCAGCAGGTCCACGCTGGACGAGCTCCCGCGTCTTCTGGTCAGCGTGGCTGTGGGACCGGTGTCCTCAGAACCAAAGTCACTGATGGTCGCCTCGCTGTTGCTCCTCTTCATCCTCATCAGGCCTGTCCTGAAGACCTGGACGTTGGTCTCCGACCGACCTGACAGGTCCAGGCTGTCCTCCAGAAACTTCCTAGAAGGTCCATCCAACTGGCTCGGTCCCAGGCTGTCAACTCTTGAGGGAGGCCGGGCGTTCCCCATCTCCCGCTTCTTTGACCAGTTGGACACACGGGCGCGAATCCCCATCTGAGGAACAGCTGGAGATCCCTGGGTCTGTGGAGGACCCATGACTTCCAGAGACACTCAGCTGCCCACAGGTCTTCTAATAAATGAGTAGCGTTCAGGAAGTCCACCAAGACCTTTGTCCCAGTCCTGAATCAGAGATCAGAATTCCTCCTGCTGCCGTCTGTGGTCCATCGGGTCCAGCCGGTCCACAGATAAGACGTTCCTTTGGACCTGAAAGACAAAAAGAACAGTTGAGGAACTGACGGTTCTGAGGTCAAAGGGCAGGACTACAGAACAACTGGGTTACAGTTGGCGTGAGGACGACAGCGTCAAGGATCTTAGGGTCAAAGTTCAATCTGAACAAACTCCAACTTGTCCTCAGGAAAATTCCTCACACTTTTTTACACAATTCTGATACTTTATGGTTCTGACCCGGTGGTGTGGGTCAGAACCAGCTCCAGGACAACATCAGTCCTGTTTACTGATTCCAATCAACTGATTGCTGTGTGACATCACTTCCTGTATTACAGAGCTGGGAGCGGCTGATTTCATCTTTGGATAATCATCCAGGAAATCCTCTTCCTCATCAGCAGAACTGCCAGTTCTGGTGGTTCTGGTGGACCTCCGCCTGGATGAGTCAGTTACTTAGTTCACCTGTAACTAGTTGGTACTAGTTAGTTCAACTAGTTAACCTATAGTTAGTTTAACTGCTAGGCCTTAACCAGCTAGCCTTGTTCACCACTAGTTAGTTCAACTTGTGAGCCTCGGGTCCGTCTCAGAATCTAGAACCTGGCGGGTTCTGCTCAAGATGGGCCCAAACTGGACTAAACTCAGGCCACAATGTCCGGTACTGAGCCTGGGCTCGGCGGGTCGTCTGAAGGGTTGCCAGTGTGCAGCTGGGAACATGTTCTCCAGGGCCGGTTCTGTCAGTCCAGGGCCGGTTCTGTCGGTCCAGGGCCGGTTCTGTCGGTCCAGGGCCGGTTCTAGCCATAGATAAATGAGGGAGCGTCATTATGCATACATATTAGAGGATATTTTAAGGTGGACTATAAAAATGATGAAAGTCGAGTGGAAGTCGACTCCTCGCAGCGATAGAAGGTGAAAATACTTGACATCAACTTACAGGCTGTATTATATTCACAGAAAAAATATTGACAAAAAAAACCCTTTAAGTCTATTACGCAGGAATAAATGTACAAGAAACAGAACATTATCCCAGACTTCTTCGTCAGCAGCAAATTAAAGTCTGAAAAGTTGCAGAAAGTCAGGTGTGACTTTTTATTCCCCCTCGAAGATCGGCTACTGATGATCGCCAGTTGGACAACTGCATATGTAGGAGTCAAATGATCTGATCAGACTGACCAGTGACACAATGATGCTTTTGGAACATCACAAACCAAACTTATTATGAACGGATCCTGTTTTGTTACTGTTAAATTCAGCGCTGACTCAGCAGCGACTCTTTTTGTGGGATGAAATACATGCAGACGGCGGCAGAGATCAACTATCAGATTGAAGCTTTAACTTCGTTTCCATTTGTTGGTAAGAAGTATTTTTACAAGAGTTGCCAGTTTAGACTCTTCAACACGGGTTAGAGGTTAGAGGTTAGGGGTTAGAGGTTAGAGGTTAGGGGTTAGAGGTTAGAGGTTAGGGGTTAGAGGTTAGGGTAGAACCAGTCTGGCGCTGATCAGTTGGATGGGTTCTTGTGTGAAAATCTGTTCCCTGTGTCGGGAGCGCGCATTGCTGCCAAAGAGGCGGATCTGATCATTTTCACGTCGCTTCTGATCGATTTCTCGGTAAAACAACTCATATAATCATGTCCAGGTTGTAACATTCAGTTTAATCGGCAGCTGTTGTTTAAGAAATTGTAAAATAAATAAATAAACGAGGTTTTGTGTTATTTTAAACACCAAGAGAATCGCTCTTTCTCCAGCTTTTGTCACTTAAACCTGACAAATAAAAGTCAGACACCAAACACAGTTTTCCATCATGTTGTGTGTATTTATAATTTTTCATTGCTGATATAAGAGGATGGAAGCTGCTGATAGCAGAGCACAAAAATTAAGAGTTCCTGAAAAGATGAGAGTTTAGACTTTGTGGTAAATCCTGTTCTCATGTAAAATATGACAGATTACTGGATTAGAGATATTTCTAGTACTACATGCATCACACATAGCGATTTTTGAGAATTTGGAAACAGTTGAGTCTTTAACTGTTTATTTCTCTTATCATCAACAACAAATCTTGTGATTTTGGTGACAATTGCTTCTTAGTTGCCAAAGTTATGAGGGGGATCAAATATTTTAGCTCCTGAAATAATCTGGGCCTACTGAGAATGGTAGAAAAGAAAAACTCAAACATTTGGTTCTTCTTTGCCAAATAAAAAGCCAATGTCTCCAAATTTCCGGCTGCAGGGTGAAACACTTTATTTACTAACGGAACCCAAACACATCGGAACCGGGGGTTCGGAGTTCTGCTGGACTCTGCGGAAGTTCTGGGAACAGAAGAAACCGGTTCGGACATTCTGGATGTTCTGAAGCAAGCTAAATACAATCAAACAGACCCAAAAAGTTCTGAAAACACCCTCCGAACTCAGTAGTCCAAAGGCCCCAGAACCAGAACCAGGATCGAACTTCATACAATAAATTCTGGTTCTAAATGTGGTTCGCCAGAACAACTCACCAATAACGCCATAAACACTCCCTACCGAACCGGAACCACTTCCGGCAGGATCTCCAGCTGGTACCGGGCTGAACTGGTCCCCTGAAGAACTCTGCTCCAGGTTCGGTTCTGTGGTTTCTGGTCCCGACTGGGAAAAGTCTCTCAGCTGTTTCCGGTCGGAGTTTCGGCTGGTGCTGCCTTCACTTGCGGCTCGGATTATTAACTACTTTCCTCTGAACATTCGCTCAAAAGTTCTGTTGGCCAGTCTCTGAAGCCAACAGAACCAAGCCATCATCATCATCATCATCATCATCATCATCATCATCATCATCATCATCATCATCATCAGCAGCAGCAGCAGCAGCAGCAGCAGCAGCAGCAGCAGCAGCAGCGGCGCTTCAGTGGTTGAAACAATAGAGAACAAATATGCTCTTTGCTGCCACATAGTGGAGGCGAAGGGAAGCTGAGGGATTTATTGATCGGTTTTTCTAATTAATAATAATAATTGATCGGTTTTTCTAATTAATAATAATAATAATGATGATGATAACAATAATAACCTTATTAAAGCCCTGTGGGGATGAAAACCAGCAGTCAAGATGAAAACGGCAACAACAGGCTTCAGCAGATTTCCAGAGGTCTGAATGTTTTTCTGTTAATTTTTTTTTTTGGAAATCAAATGTATAAACAAATATACATAAATGTATAAACATCTCAGCAGTTGCAGCTTCTGGCTCTTGGTCACAACATCAATGGTCAGGCAGAAGTGAGCTTCAGAGAGCATCTCCTACCTGCTCTCCTCTAACAGAACCTGACTGGTGGTTTTCCTTCCAACTAACTTATTCTGAGTGGAGCCATGGAAATAGAGGCTCGTTCCCTTGTGAAGGGTCACCATGGCAATTGATGCCAATGAGAACGTCGAAATAACTACTGAACGTTCCGGTGGAAACTTGTCTGAATCCGATGGACACTAGAGGACATAAAGACACGCAGAGACCCGAGGACAGACTGAGACTTGATGGACATACAGGAGCGCTCTGAGAGCCTGAAGCAGACAGACGGAGACGTGTTGCAGCCTGAAACAAAACAGAAACGGTTACACCCTGTGGACCAGAACCTGTTTCTGGAGGAGCAGAAAGAGTCTCTGGATCGGCTTCATGTCGATTCAGGAAAAGAACTGGGAGGACCACACCGGCTGGAGACGCTCAACGTTTTATTTAGGTTCTCTGCAAAATGTTCTGCATAGTGTTGATCAAGTCCAGAGGACTCCAAAGCTACCCCCCATCAGTGGGGGAGAGCCACTGCATCATAGCCGCAGTTGCCCTGGACCAGTGCATCAGAAATCCATCCCTAGTTTATGAATCCATATACCTAAAGGGTTGGTTTGCCCCTTTCCTCATCTTGTCAGGTCCTGTCGATCTGATTGGCGGTTTGATCACCAACAGCCGGCGGCAGGAAGCTGGGCAGACTTCAGTTTCCGTCCTGGGTTCAAGATGTCTCTGAACTCTGTCTCCAGGCGAACTCCAGGAACTTTGAAGATGGACACAGCTGAAACAGCAAATTATACTTCATTCAAGTAATTTGGATTTTCTTGTGTGTATAAGATGTGATGCTGATGCTAGAAAGTCCTGAACATGATCTGGTCGTGGAGAAGCTGCTGATAGTTAAAAACCTTCTGAACTCTCAGTCCGCTAAGCTCCGATTGTCCTGCAGCACAGCTGACAGCTGGAGGTGCTGCCCCCTGCTGGCTTCAGAAACTGGCCAATCAGAGCACAGCTTTACTTGGCCTGTTAAGCCAACCTGTTCACAGGTGGAGCTTATAATGGCTACATTGAGCAAGTCTGAATATAAAATCTCTGCTCCATGGTTCTGTATTGAACCCTCAGTATAACACATTCATCTGAAAAGAATTTTTTTGTAGCTCGTTAGCAGGTGGTGGTCTTACCGTCTCTGAGGTGCATGATGGGAGCAGGAAGTGTGCTAAAATATGGATGCTGCAAAGCCTCCTGAGCCGAAACCCGTTCTGTCGGAACCAGCCTGAGCATCTTCTGGACCAAGTCATCAGTCTTACAGGAGAGCTGCTCCAACCTGATGCAGAGGAGCAGAGACTGAGCATAAAGCATGCTAGCAGCTCCTCCATCCATTTTCTTACACTCTTGTCCCTCATGGGGTCAGGAGGGGTGCTGGTGCCTCCAGCTGTCAGCGGACGAGAGGCGGGGTCACCCTGGAGAGGTCACCAGACCATCGCAGGGCAACACAGAGACAGACAGGACAAATAATCATGCACACACTCACACCTAGGGAGAATTTAGGGAGACCAATTAGACTTAGACTTATTTTATTGTCATTCCTCAAAGAAACATAAGTAAAATTGGTAATGAAATGTCATCGCTTGGCCACCGGAGCACACACAGAAACACAAGTGTGCCTATAATTACATAATAAACAAATAGTAACGTATTGCTAAATATATATAACAGTATTTTCAAACAGTCTTAGACAGTTTTAGTGATGGGGTTGTTGATTGATTGTTGAGCAATCTGATGGCCAGTGGGAGGCAGCTATTTCTGAGTCTGGCTGTTCTGCAGCGGATGCTACGGAATCTCCTGCCAGATGCCAATTGGATGAACAGACCATGGAGAGGATGGGTGGAGTCAGAGATGATCTAGTTTGCTCTGGCTAAGCAGCGTCTGTGTGCAGTGTTCTGGATAGGGGGGAGTGGAGACCCAACGATCCTCTCCGCTGTCTTCACCACTCTTCGCAGAGACTTCCAGTCTGAGGCCTTGCAGCTCCCAGACCAGATGGAGGTACTGCTGGTCAGCAGGCTCTCAATGGTTCCTCTGTAGAAGGTGGAGAGGATGGGAGGTGGGAGGGAAGCCCTTCTC